>JAAMXP010003702.1:0-33987 GCA_019693395.1 Ettlia oleoabundans | reverse complement strand
CCACCCATCAGTTGAGGCATGCGCTGTCAACAAATGCCCTTCATCACGCTCATATCGCCATAGCCACTCTGTCTGGCAGATACTGTGCGATATAAACTTCATTGACCGGTGCTGTTGAACAAGCAGCAATCACGGTCGATGGCAGCCCCTTACAACCCCTACGTAGGGCTTTCTGAGTTCTTCTTGGTGGAATAAGATGCACCACAAAGGCAGTACATGTTACTTGGTGCACCAAACCGTCCCAAGAGCTTATGCAGCGATTACAGCACTTGGGGCATGTTATGGAAGCGAGCTGCGGCAGCAGACGGCACTGCAGGTCGGTGGCGGCAAGAAAGCATTTGAGAATGCATTGCATTATAGCCGATGCAGCTTCAACCTGTTTTACATTGAGCAAAACTCTATTGTGGGCGTGGAAGCGTCAATGCAGGCCACTGCGGCCGAGGCTATGGCCAACGCAAGGTTGCAGCACTGCGCCGCCTTTGTGCGATCTTATAGCGCTGGTGAGTCTGATGTCGCTCCTACGCGACGTCTCCCTGTGCCGATTAAAGCGCGCCATGCATGTTGTCCGCAGCAGCGGCAACCGGGAGCCCGCGCCCTTCCTTGTTCTAAATCATATCAACTATCAAATCTCATATGCGGTGCAGCCGTGCGGCAGCGGCGGTTGCCCGCAGAAAGACGCCAGTGGCGGGCTGTGGCAGCCGCTGCGGCACCCGACGAGCTAGTTATCACCCGCCCCGACGACTGGCACCTGCACGTGCGTGATGGCCCTGGCCTGCAGTCGGTCGTACCTCACACTGCACACCAGTACGGTCGAGCCATCATCATGCCCAACTTGATGCCACCAGTAACCACTGCCGCCGCCGCCGCCGAGTACCGCAATCGGGTGCTGGCGGCGGTGCCAGCCAGCCGTGCCGGAAGCTTCACTCCTCTTATGACCTGCTACCTCACCGACAACACACCACCAGAGGAGGTGCATCGAGCAAAGGAGGTAGGCAAGGAGGCACCGCACCTCGTGCCCAATGGGTCAGTGCTGCACTGCCTTGCAAGCGTCCTCCCTGTACTGGCCAAGAGGAGCTGCGGCCTGGCCTACCTGTCACAGTCTCCAAGCTATACTCCAACCGCAGTTGTCTGCCTATGCTACCGATCATAAAACTGCTTTGCCTTTGCCTTCAACCATACTTGCCCCAGAGTTCGCTAGGGTCCCTCTCTCCAACTGCCAGTGTCCAACATGCCTCGGCCAACGCTCGTTCAATTTTTGCTGCTATGATGTGACGTTCTGTATTGTATTTTGCAGGCAGGCGTGGTTGCCTTCAAGCTCTACCCTGCTGGTGCCACCACCAACAGCGACTCAGGCGTCACCGATTTCAACAAGTGCTTGCCCACTCTTAAAGCATTGGCCGAGGTGTGTTGGTAACGCCGCCTGCTGCCACCTGCTGCCGCGCCTGCATTTGACTGCTTCTGCCAGGTGCTGAAGATTCTGTCGCTCTAGTTGCAAACATTCACATGCATCCAGCTGCACAACCTCCAATTTGCAGCCTAATTTGTGGTTCTACGGTCGAGCCATTTCTGGCTGCTGCTGCATGCCAACTGCTTGCTCACCTGCAAGCTCACGCTCATACTTGCATCCACGCACACCACCCACCCAGCCCCTTTCGTTAGTCGCCTGCTGCTCCCAACCAGCCGAGCGCACTTCCATTAGGGGGCAACAGCAACTGCTGCAGCGCCTGTCCGTCTTGCCGCTCGCTCGTCCTGAGTGTGCGGTGCATGTCTCCCAACCAGGTCACTGCCGCTGATTGGGAGGCAGGGCAGGTGCCGCCTCATTTCCACACGTCGGCAGGGTTCTATACACCTGCACAAACCATCTGGGTGTCGTCGTTAGTATGCAACTGCAGCTCGGCTGATATGCCAGCGCCTGCCTGTACAGCTGCTGTCTGCACCCATACTCCAGACTGTGCTGCCACTTCCTGCCCTCCCTATCCGTCCACATCGGTTCTGCTGTCACTGCTCTGAGTGCAGGCAGGCCTGCTACTGCTGGTGCATGGGGAGGTGACGGATGCAGACATCGATTTTTTCGATCGGGAGAAGGTGTTCATAGAGACAAAGCTGAAGCCGCTGCTTGAAAAGGTGGGCATGGCAGAGGGAAGATGCAGCATAGCAGAAAGGCATGCATGGTGGCAGGCAGGCAGGCAGGCAGGCAGGCCAGTTTCTACTGGGTTGCGCATGCTGGTTCTCGTGTACCTCTTTTGTAATGCTGGCCCTCCAATCGCAGTCCTTGCCTTGTCTACCAAGTGTAGTCCACCCACCCGCAACCAGTCATGCATCACCCACATCAATTCAGTGGACCACACGCGCCGCCGCCTCATGCAGGTGCCAGAGCTGCGCGTGGTGATGGAGCACATCACCACACGCGATGCAGCGGAGTTTGTGTCCGCAGCACCAGCCAACGTAGCCGCCTCCATCACGCCGCAGCACATGCTGCTGAACCGCAATGCGCTCTTTGTGGGCGGGCTGCGACCCCATGCCTTCTGCCTGCCCATACTGAAGCGAGAAGAGCATCGTGCGGCGGTGGCGGCAGCGGCGACTAGTGGCAGCAAGAAGTTCTTCTTGGGGACTGACTCAGGTGTGTGGGTGGTTGGAAATTAGTTGTATGGCTTGGTTTATTGGGTGTGCTTGAAGTGTGTTGGTGGCAACATGCACTGGTGCGTGGCGTAAGCAAATGGGTTGCGCAGATTTGTCGGGCGTCAACGGATTGCTCAGCTTATGGCATCCTGCAGACTTTCCTCATCTACCTCTGTCCCTACCCCCACCTCTGAGCCCCCCTACTCAATTCCACCACACCCTCCCTTTCTTGCTGCAGCACCCCACCCTAAACACGCCAAGGAGTCTGCCTGCGGCTGCGCGGGGCTATTCAGCGCTCCTGTGGCGCTGGCGCTCTATGCCCACGCTTTTGAGCAGGCAGGCGCCCTGCAGCACTTTGAGGCCTTTGCCTCCTTCAACGGACCTGATTTTTACGGCTTGCCACGCAACACAGGTGAAGGGCTGGTGTAGGGACTCTGCTTTGTGTATCCTTATGTGTTTGAAACCTGTTAGGCTGAGACCCAGATGGTTGGCAGATCGCTTGATATGGGTTTAAGTAACCTTTGCCATGGCGGGCTGGTGTTGGCAGGCCAGGTTGCAGTAATCCTGGTGTGCAGCTTGAGCGCACATCCTTTCCCTGCCTGCTTCACTCTGAGCCTGCCCGTACCCTCTTGCTGCTCCTGTCGGCCGCCACGATGCTAGTGCAGATAAGATCACGTTGCGGCGGCAGCCATGGACGGTGCCGGCCGTGTATGAGTTCGGACAGAGCGAGGTGGTGCCGATGTGGGCGGGACAAGAGTGCCCTTGGACCATTGCGGCGTAGGGCACTGGTTAGGCAGGGCACGCCAGCGCCATGCTCAACACAGATGCCCTGCCCCTGCCTAACATCACCCCTTGAAGTGATTTTCAGCTTTCTTTCCCCCACCTGTATACTATGCAGCCGTGTGCGTTTTGTTGCGCAAGCTTTGCTTTTGCTCCCGTTCTGCTCCCGCTGTGCCCTCAAGGTCGGTTTTTTGTGCTGTTGCGCTTCTTTTGCTTGAACTGTTGACATGACTAAACACATATTTCATGGTCGACGCGCCATAACTTGCCCACCTTATGAACTGTAATCTTGCATACTTGCTTGCATTGATGTGTGTCCGGCATCACTCACAGCAAAGCAAACTTGCCACGTGCCCTATGCAAGTGAATGGCAGTTGGCATAGCTTCCATGTGGTGACGCCGGCTACTCTTTGAAAAACACCCTAAAAGGGCACCAGGCACTAATGGCGTCTCCCGTATACCACCTATAAGCTTGCAATACATTGAGTATAAATGAGTTTTGATGCTGCGGGTAGATGAAGAAATGCGGCACATCAGCAATGTTCAATGTACAAGGGAAACAAGTACCTGTTTGCTCCATGCCGTGCTGCGGCATGACGCCGGCACGGTGCCCATCTCAATCTGAATCAAGTTTCTCAGTCCTTTGGCCTCCTGATTGCCCGTCTATGGGTTTTGCAGATCAATTTGACAGTTCCTAGCCCCTCGCCGGAGCTTAGCGAGCTTCGGATGGTGGCCACGCGCATCACCGCCCTTCCGGACCCGCTTCTTGCGCGTATATTCGTCGAGGCCTCTACCCTACAGCTGGTGGGGACACGCGCACTGCGCAGGCTGACGGGTGTAGCCGCACAAGGTTGCTGGCATCAAAGCCGGCAGTGTCCCGCAGCTTCACCCGCCCTTTCCACGCCGGTTCATCTGCCGCAGGCCCGCTATATCGTCCGTCAGCCAGCAGTGGAGGCGTATCGTGTTTCCAGAGCCTCGTATATGGCGCAGCATCTATTTGGCAACCCAATCAAGTTCTTTGGCGCATAGGGACCGGCGGCTGCAGGGAAAGGGCTGGCTGATGGGCGTGTGGGCAGGTTTGCGACTCAGGTTCTCTGTGATGACTCAAGCGGCTGGCTGGTGGCATAGACGCTGCTGCCACTGTTGGGACCGCGATTGCAGAGACTTTCGCTCATTGAGGCACCAGCAGTGGTGATGTTTGACCTGGGACAGCGATTCCCCCGCCTGGAGCAGCTGCATTTGGAGGCAAGGGCCTTGCCGGAATGCACGCCTGCTGTGGTAGCTTATCTGCCTCGGCTGAGCAACCCGGGCACCACGACAACCAAGCAGCTGCCAGCTGGCCTGCTGGGGAGCATCATCGCGTCAACCGGGCTGACTGAACTCCGGTTAACTTCAGACTCATCCTTGCCGCCCCTGGTCGTTCTGAGCACGCTGCGCCTGCTGAGGTATTTGCAAATTGCCGACGGCGTGAGGCACAGCGACGTCCCGCTGGTGGTCCCGCAACCTTTCAGCTTTCCATTGTTGCAAACATACGCAATGTCTGCGTTTCAAGGCGAAGAAAGTGTAGCAATTCTGGAGGTGCGCTTTGCTGCCTGCTGAGCAGCACCTGCCTGTGGTGTTGCCATTCCAGCATCCCAGTATGAAACCATCTGCACATCTGTCACTTCTTCACACCTGCCAGTGCTCCTCCTCAGGTACAGCCCGTGTACAGCTCACAGTTCCATGCCATCAGCTGTGCACAGAGGACATGCCTGGCCATGGCTGCAGGTGGCGGGTGCAAATCTAACTAGCTGTGGCTTCTTCCAGGACAGGCAGGATGGCTCCTTCACCTTGGACATTAAAGACCTGACGGCTGAGCACTTGGAGCCTTTGCTTGGAGCGTTTCTACCTGCGGCCGCCCCGCCGTTGAAGGCACTCGCCATTGCAGGTTTCCCATCTGTTTCCTGTTTTAGAAGCAGCAACAGTACGGGGCTGCACACAACTGGCGCAGCTGCAGGAGCTTGCACTTGCAGGCTTCACTGCAGCAGCAGACCTTGCGGAGGCTTTGTTGCAGCAGTCGCCTCGCCTCACATCTTTGAGCTTCACTAGTTGCGGCTGGGATGTGATTCCCAGTGCTGTGGTTGCTCACACTGCCCTCAAGAGGTTGAAACTTTGGAGCAGCAAGTTTGATGACCTGCCACCAGGGCCCTACTTGACAGGTGAGCTCTCTCCTCCTGCCTCTGCTGCATTGCTGCTGCCACGGTTGAATGCCTAGCAGTGTGGGATGCAACTTTACTGCAACCCAGCTGCAAACACATCGCTCCTTAATAAATCGTCGTCGTTGCCAGCGTTTGTTGCACAACTTATCTGTATTTGGTCTCCTTCTGCAGCCCTGCGGCGTCTGGAGTTGTGCAACGGCATCCTCACCCGCCTGCCCCTTCAGCTGGCTGCCGCTACCCGCCTCGAGATGCTGAGTCTGTGCAATAATGACCAGTTGGCCGCCACCTGCCGCGAGGTGGATGAGCTGCTGTTGGGCCTGCCAGCACTGAGGGCGTGTTGACGTTAGCTTCACCAGCAATGACCCGCACGTGCTGCAACACCTGCGCGACAATGCACCGAGCCACCTGACCATCAAGGCATGAAAGGCACCTGCGCTTCCTTGAGCTGACACTAAAGTGTGCAACAATTGTGACCGATACCCATATGCTAGCCTGCATGGCATTGATCAATCGTGGTCCTGTTTACAGTGTTGTTTGTTGCTTGTGCACTGTTGTGAGCCATGTGCCCTTCTTGGCCTACTTGTACGTGTATGTAACACTTGCTATCTCAAGGGCTCCCGAAGGGTCAGGCGGCAAGATGGAACTCCACACTCGCTATAGACGTATTGTGATAAGTAAAGTATCGCTCAGTAGTATAAAAGCGAGTGAACGGCGCTGCACGGCTCAATTGCAGTCTTGCAATTGATGCCTTTCATCCTGCTTGCTGCTGCCGCTCGGCCCCATTCCTGTGCAGCGTGTTTACATCTTGGCTGCCCCGCCGCTGCTGTTGGTAGCGTGCTGCTTGATCCAGCCAATCATGCATGTCACCAGCCCCTCGCTGACCCCAGGCGAGAACAGGACCTCGTGGAAGCCGCCAGGCACGATGTTCAGGGTCTTGTCGGTGCTGCCAACCGCGGCATAGAAGGCCTGGGTTGCCTTGGGGGAGGTGCACCTGTGGGATTTACACCAGCAGAGTGGAGGTAATATGTGGAGGAGTGGGAAGTGAGGACGGAGAACTGAATCCATTCATGTCAAACAGGCAGTCGAACCCAGCTATGCCACCATGCTCCTACTGGCTGGCATTGTTGACTGTTATGCTAGCGAGTTCAAGTGTGCACTGACAGCATCACACATCTGCAGACGTCCTTACACACACACCTTAAACGTGCCAAAACACCTGGACCTGCCCCGTCCAAACATAGTATCCCCACCCTGCGGGCAGTTCTCACTTGTCAATCTCGCCATGGTGCAGGTACACAGGCAGCTTGAGCTCGCCCCAACGCGGCTGCAGCCACCTCATCGCTTTCAGCGCCTCGTTGGCCGTGCGAGCCGGCAGGTTGCCCACTGCATGGCAGGCAAGACGGTTGGGAGTGAGAATGGCGCAACGGAGGTGTGGCGGTGGTGATGCCATGGTGGTTTCTGCACTGGGTCATGCCAAGGCAGTAGGAATCCAAAACTGCATGACACTCTACACTCTCGATTGTGTGCCTGAGTACTACCCGCAACAACCACTAGCAGAACCCCAACATTTGCATGTGGTCACTTCACTGCGATACCTGCCGCCAGGGAAGCCAGCAGAACAAGGCTGCCATGCCCTTCATCCCGCTTTATGCCAAGTCAGCCCACCTGTGTTCAAAGGGTCCTCAATGTAATCTTGCACACACTTGGGGTCTGCCAGAAGCCGGACAATCGCGACAGGACAGCAACCGGGTCAACAGCCAGCAAGCTTGGGGAGTGATGCAAGGATGCAGGCAGAAGCTGGCGCAGGACGCAAAGAGTGAGCAGACAGATTGATGGATTCTCCATCGCAAGCATGTGGAATGGAACTGGTCCGATGGCAGGTTGAAAGGCAGCCAAACGCAACATTTGCTCCAGCAAAGGCTTGCAATGTCCAGTGCACTAGCGGACACCAACAGCCGTTGTGCTATGCAGTGCGGTAACAGTCAGTTGAGGCTGCCCACCTGGGTTCATGTCTTTTGGGTCCACAGCGGGCACAATGCGCGCCTTGGGGACCAGAGTCGCCAGGAGCCCGCCAACTGCAGCTTGCATCCTGCAGCGGCGGCAGGAGCAGGAGAGGGAGCGATGCACGCTTTGCTGCTCGTCGGTTCCTGCTTAAACAGACAGGGCAGGAAATCCAGCCGGATACTTGCCTATTGCTGTTAAGACTGCCGCTGTGGGCACAACAGCACAAAGACCGCAAAGACTGTCAACTGCCGTTGAAATGGAACAAGCGAAGCAGTTTGGCTTGTGCTTAATGCCTGCTGTGCATCTAGGCTCACTTGAGCACGGGAGTCATCTCCACGTCAAGTGCCGGAGAGCACATCAACAGACCTGCCCAGCGGCTCTGGTCGCGATATGCCGCAAGGGCCGCGATCAAGCCTCCAAGGGAGTGGCCCCCAATGAATAAGGGCGGCAAAGGGCCGTCTGGGTAGCGCTGCTTCACGTCATCCGCTGCATCTTTGGCCAGGGCTAGGAACTCGTCCACCTGGCAGGGCAAGATGGGGTTGTGTGTGAAAAGCAAAGAGCATGCATCAGCATGTGCGTCCCTTGAAGCGGAACCTTAGTGCAGGCATACTCGTCTGCATGGAATCATGGGCGATAATGCGCCGCATCGCCGAGGGTTACCGAACGGCTCACTATCGTTTGAATGGTAGGTGCCATGCATGTAAGGCCAGCAGAGGTGGGTGACAAACAAGCCATGGATGCCAGGAGAGGTGCGCTGCTGCCGCTGACCCTCACCGCATCTCCAAACGATTCCATCAGTGCGCGGTGCCCTTCGCTCTTGCCATGCCCCACAATGTCGCCGCTGTATACAGCGATGCCCTCGTTTGCCAGCCGCTCAAAGACTGCACAACGCAAAAAGAGGGATTCTGTGTTTTGGCACGAGGCTGGTGCCAGCGCTTCCCTCTGCTTTGCTGCCTTCACTCCAAAGCAGCTGGCACACATAACCGCACTTTGCTTTGTGCTGCAAACATGCTGCAGGTGCCGCGCTCACTGGCTTTGTAGCGCCCAATGTGCTCGGCAACCCCATGGTGGAAGAGCAGAACTGCCACTGGCTGCCCCGCAGCGGCATCTGGCAGATAGCTGACGCTCAGCAGCTTGTGGCCCTTGGCAGAAGCACGCTCGCCCTCAATGCACTGCACCATGGCGCCTGTTGCGGCCTCGCGTGCTGCTGGTTGGCGCGCCGCGCAACGGGCGGGCCCTGCAAGCGTGTTGGCGGCAATCAGCGGGTGGGTTGCTGGAGTGTGCAGCGTGGGCCGGATAGGGCAGCACCACATCATGCGCTGCAGCGACGTGCCTGTTGCAATGAACAGACGACCGGCAGTAAGGGTGGGCAGCACCTGTTTGATGCGGAGCTTGGGGTTTTGAGCGTTGGGCCAGTGATAGTTTTGGAAGAGCGCGGGCCAGCAGCATACGCAAACGACCATTGCTTTTGGCACACTGGGCCACTTGGTTGGTTGCCTGCCAGCGCGCGTCCAGGGTGGCGTGCAATGTTGCACCACCCTTCACCGCGCCTCCTCAGCTGCCGGGGGACTTCAAATGCCAACCAAACGCGTGGCTTTCCATACTAGCATTGGGGTCGGCGAGTCACTGCCCCTGCAGAGGTCTGGCCTTCGTGGCGTGCCGCAGCGCTGCGGCACGCCGCTCAGTTTTGAAGGTGAGTGACTGCCGTCAGTCAAGAACATTGTGTATGCTCGAAAGGTCTTGGCGGGAGACCCCGCTTCGAGTCAATGCTTCATCAGCTGCCCAACCGCCGGCGCCTTGCCTGCCACCCACAAGTCTCCCTAGATCATAGAGCCCTGCTTCTTTGCAGGCAAGGAATCCAGCTGACACCTCGCTACAACAAGCAACGATAAGCTGCAATGAGCTCCCCAGCCGGCCGCACCTCCATCGCAGCCGATGGAGACGTAGATGCCGCAGAGGTCGAGAGGCGGCAGTGCCTAACCCAGGACGTGCATGCTCAGCTGCACGCCTCCCTCCTAAGGAAGGAGGCGCGATGCAAACAGCTGATGAAGGAAGCGGGACGCTACCACGACACCTTGACTCGCATGGATGCTCGCGAGCGGGAGCTGGAGGGGCAGGTGCAGGGGCGGCAGCCGCCTCGCCATGAATCCAGCACCGGGCGGCTGTGGGGCCTGGCAGGCAACGAGGCGCAGGCACTCGCTTGGCGCGGCCTGGCCGACGACTGCCTGAGGTTTGCTGCCGCCAGACGTGGAGTTGCCGAGATGTTTGTAGAAACGGCGGCAGAGCATGATCGAGGTGCAAAGACGATCCGCCAGATAATGGAGGAGCGAGAAGGTGCCCCCATTGCAGCATTGCCGGATCCCACAGCCCACCCCACCTTTGCAGCCCTTGAGATGCGCAAGGCACTGGTGGCGGCAAGCTGGGACGAGGAGCAGCAGCGCATTGCAGATCGATTTGCTGACCTGGCGCGGCAGGCAGAGTCAGCGGTGTCGGGCGCCACCTTGCTAGCCTCAAAGGCGGCACACGAGGCGGGCGCTGCACTGGATGCTTACCTCACGCTCACCCTCACCAAGTTGCAGCGGGAGCGCCAGCAGAAGGAGCTGCTTGAGCAGTCTGGCTCTTCCAACATAGCCGCCACAGACCTGGTCCTGCCCGGCGTTTTTGGTGGACCCTTTCTTGGCGTACGCCCGGCCGCGGCGGCGGATGGTGGCGTGCGCCCCTTTGGCCGCCCCTGGAACGGCGGAGTGAGCGGCATCTTTGAGAGGATGGGCCAGGATAGGTTTGTGGTGGGCCAGCTTGGGCAGCAGCCCCAGCAACCACCCCGCCTGCCAGCCCTGGCACCGCCAGGTCAGCCACAACTGGCGCTTTCTGCTGAACTCCAGCGCTTGCAGGCGGCTGTCGCCGAGCTACGACATGTTGCACAACCTCCACAGCTGCACCAACAGCCACGCCCTGCGCCCCGGCAGGAGTGGGAGCAACCAGCTGACCCCAGCGGCTTGGCGCCCGCGGCACCACAGCGTGGTCAGCAGAGGCGCCGCCCATCCAGCGAATCTTCAGAAGCTGAAAGCGACAGCTGGGGTGCAGAAGAGGAGGACGACGAAATGGCATTAGCACAGCATTTGACTGATCGGGGGCAGGGCAATCCCGCGCCTGTGGATGCACAGGGGCCAGCTGGCATCCCTGGTGGTTCAGCTAGTAGCAGTAAGGTAGTTGTTGGGACCGTGATTGTGGCCGGAGGTCAGGGAGGCAAGCAGGCAGCTGATGGAAGTGTGCAGGCTGCCTGCGGCAGAGACAGGGCTGGAGGGGTGCCTGCTGCAGGGACAGGACCAGAGCCGACTGAAAGTGCAGAGGCAGGGCCAGCCTGTGATCCAAACAACCTGGGAGGAGCCAGCAACGAAGGCAACAGCGCTGCACATGGCCTGCGCATCTGGCACAGCGGCGGAACAGTTGGCAAGCGCAAGCGCTGCCAAAAAGGAGAATGCTGGTGCCATTGGGCTGCGACTCGGTGCATCAGGGCAGGTGCCAGGCAGCCAACCAGGGTTGCACCCAGGGCGCTTCAACATTCCAGCAGGCACAGCTGGCCCTTATGGAGCCAACACCAGTGGTCCAGAAGGCCTGGGGTTATTGCATGACAGCGGAGCAAAGAGGGACACGCAGTACCGCCACGCACCACCCATGCGGCTGAACTTGAGCAGGTGTTCTTGTGCTTCATTATTTTTTTGCAAGGGAGCAGTATGTTGTCCAAAGTGAGGAAGGAAGGGCTCAACAACCCATTCCCCAACTTGTGCTGTGCTTGTACCGCTCATTGGTGTGCTCGCTTATGCTTTCTTCTGCCTTGGGAACCACTGCTTGAATAAACTGGTCACATGCTTGTCATCGCTGCAGGGAGGAGGGAAGCTTGATACTTGGAAGTCAGACAGAGGGCCACCACTGCTGGGCAGCTAGCAGCACACTGGCAAACAGCCGTGATCGTGATGTCTGCGGCGAGTGTGGTGCCGCTCGGCAGACAGCGGCGGCCCCCAACCTTTCCCCTTGCTTCTAGGAGCGCCTACTGCTCTCATGATTCAAATCTCATTAACGTAATTGATTGTTGATTATGGAAACATTGCTACTTGGACCACGTTGGCACCTTCTTTGAAGCTGCCACAAGGTTCAAAGCTAGTAATCACGGCCTTTATTGTCATGTGTCGATAAAGTTTAGGTGCAAGATGACAGAACGAAGGCTTCTTAGGGCAGCCTCTGCGGTCACTGATCTCCTGGGCAGCCTCTGCCTGTGCGCAGTGCTCGTCCCATGCAATGCCTCGGCATATGCGCGGGCCGCATTGATTGGTGAGTCCAAGGTTGCAGCAGTGGATTAGATGCATAGCCGGACCGCTGGACAGCTTCTCATGGCCGAGCTGTCCCGGCAGTGGAAAACACCTTGGAGGCTTGATCCACGCAACAGGTGCTTGAATAAGTGCATCGCTGCTCGTTTGCAGACCCTGCTGCAGCCCTGGCAGGAACAGGCAGCCTGGAGATCTTGTCTCTCATGCGTCCCGGGAGGCGGCTTGTGCAGGAAACCAGCGGTGGGCAGCCAAACGAGGTGGATCAGGCAGCAACAGAAGCCCTTCAGCAGCAGGGAACCTCCCTCAACCAGCTGGGAAATCTGGTGGGCAGCCAAGCACAGCTCCAAGAATTTCAAGGAGTCAGCGGTAAGCCTCCACATGCCCACTTGAGTCGCTGTGCCGGCCCCGCTGTCCTGGCACCAAAGAATGGACCTCACAAGATCCATGTGGCCATAAGGCCTGTCATGATACCTTTTGGGCTTGCTGATCCTGCAGGCAGCGTGATCGTGGCCCCCAGGGGCATCTTGCCAGGGCCCATGCTAGTGGCAGGAGGCGCCAACCACCAGCCCACCCTTGGCAGCTGCGCTCATTCGTGCAAGGACACGCCCAAGTGCAATGGTATGCGAGGACAGAAGAGGCGGCTACCTTCCGCGATTTGTTAGCTGCCTGTTTGCGACTGTCCAACAACAATGCCTGCCTGGCGAGGCAGGACGTTGTCTGGCCTGCACCTGCATGACACAAACTGGGCCGCTTCACTCACTTTGTTGCCTGCATGCTCTGCATCCCTTTCTCACAGTGTTCAACTGGTGCCCTGCCAACCGTACCACTCACTGCGAAATAGATTTGACTGGCAACGAGCCTTTGCCGCCTGGCAGTTGCGAGCTGCGCCATCAGGGCACCATTGCAGATGGGAACAGCATCGTCCTGCTAGCTCACGGGGAACAAGTGACCACTGTCGGAGGTGAGTTGCTGCTGTCATTGTTGCTGTTACCGCACAACGCTGCAACCCATCTCCCACAGGCGCTGTGTTTGGTCTGTGCTCCGCTGCGCTGTGGTGGACTGTGCTGCACTGTTCCGTGCAGTGCCCTGCGATGCCTGCATATGATGGATACATGCATTGGTCTGTGTCTCCCATGCGGCGCTGCTGACAGACGGCTTCGCTACCCGGATGGCTTTCCACTCAGCCTGCATAACCTTTTGTTACCCCTGCGCAGGCGCGTCCATGGCCATTCCCTCCACCACTGTGCCTGGCTATTCCGTTCTGCCAGGTCGAGTGATGCTGGGCCAGCATCGGCTGCCCGGCTGTCTCGGCAGCATCCGAAGCAACGACTGCCGCCTGCTGGGCACACTGCAGGCAAGCAAGAGAGCTGCAGCAAAGTTAGGCCGATCTCCCAGCACACAGACAAATGCCCGCTTTGCTCTTTGCCTGTGACATGCCGGTGTTGCTGAGCGCAGCTGCGTGAGGCGGCGTGGCTTGCTTGCCACAGCACATGTTAATTGCCTGCCAAACAGATCCCAACTCACTCTGCTTAGCTGAAATGGTTGCCTGCCTGGTTGTCCTAGCTGGTGGGGATTGCTGGATGCTGCAGGAGCTTGTGGCAACCTGTAACACACACCCTGACTGCCAAGCCATCCAGTTCTCACCATTAGGGCGGGATGGCGTGAATGCTAGCCTGGGTACTTTAAAGGGCACCCGCGGCAACCTTAGCGCCCCAATAGACCTGCGCCGTGCTGCTTGGAACCCAAGGGCACTGCTGGTGGTGAGGGAGGGGGTCCCTCTTATCCAGCCAAGCCTGCATGATCCATCAGCTATGGCTGATGATATGTCATCCACGGCGGAGGCTGCTGCAGCGCTTACCCTGCAGCAGGGGTTGCCAGCAGGGCGGGATGGCAGCGGGCACATGGCGGCTGGTGCCATCGCTGGGATTTCAGTGGCAAGTGCAACAGCAATTCTTGTGTTTGCTGGGTTGCTGCTGCTGTTCTGGCGGAGCCGGCGTTCGGGTCATCGACCGCCGCCGCCGCCGCCGCCGCTGCTGCCCATCTCTGGTGGCAAGCCGGCAGGCAGCGGGGGTACAGACAGGGTGCCTGAGGTGGCAACCGCCACGACGGCCCTTGAAAGCCCACTAGCTGGCATCATCAGCAGCCCTAGATGGGTCACCACATTGCTGAGCCACCCACAGTCGCCAACCGCCGACCAGCCGCCAGACTCCCCCTTTGCAGCAACAACATCTGCCTGCAGCGGCGAGGCGGTTGCAGGCAGCAACGGTTCCCCACGGGCAGGTGGCACGTCCAGCGACAGTAGCGCGGACGAAGAGTCGTGGAAAACCGCCACCGGTGCCCAGCTGGTGCCGTCACTGGCTTGGGCTGCAGAGCTGCTGTCAAAGAGCGCCCCTCAGTGGTGAGCGGCATCAATCAATTGGGCGGGGACCTACCATGTGTGCACAAGTGCTGGATTATTGCTAGCTCCCTGGTGCAGGGAGGAAACAATAGTGCCAGAGTCTGAGATAAGATTTCTGCTGGGACCAGACAAGCGACTCATCAGCCTTGGTAAGCTTAGAAAGCACCAGAGCGAATCGGTGCGCGCTTGCCAGCCGTTGTTGGTGTGGAGCTGCCGAGTTTCAGCTAGCCTGCCCTGGCACCAGCTCGCTGCTTGCATTATTTGGCGATTTCTTCAGAGTTCCAGGGAGATTGAGCTTGGTTATCCATTGCTCCATGCAAGCATGCAGGCGCGGGGGCGTGCGGTACTGTATA
This sequence comes from Ettlia oleoabundans, assembly GCA_019693395.1. Classification (NCBI taxonomy): domain Eukaryota; kingdom Viridiplantae; phylum Chlorophyta; class Chlorophyceae; order Chlamydomonadales; genus Ettlia; species Ettlia oleoabundans. The sequence continues at coordinate 19,310 of JAAMXP010003702.1, read as the reverse complement.
CAAGGTTCTCCTAGGTGGCCACACCTACTGTGCTGCCAAGGTGGTGGAGTGGGCGGGGCGGCAACAGCACAAGTTGGAATTCATTCAGGTGGGCAGGAAACCAAAGTTGGGGAGCTAGTAGTGATGCCCGTACGTAGCTCAGTAAGCAAACACTAACAGGCATGCCGCATGTCTTAGGCCAGCCTGCGTCAGTGCCTTGCCAACAATTTTGCCGCCTTATGCTATTGCCACACTCCGTCACTGCCGCTTGCTTACCTTGGCTGTTTCGCAGGAGGCCACCATGCTGAGGCGCCTGCGCCACCCCAATATTGTGCAGTTCATGGGCGTCTGCATCACAGGTATGGAGCGTCCTGCGACGCATTTACCTCTGTTCCTTTTTGCGTAGCCGACACCCAGCCTGCAGTTTAGCTCGGCCCATGCTAGCCAGCGCGTATGGAGCACTACAGCTATTTATTCCAGCTGCAGCTGCCACCCCTCAGCCAGCTGCCTGCTCAATTTGCGGTGCCTGTGCCTGCATATGTTGTGTTGCTGGCTGCCGCAGAGCGCCGCGGCATCCTGCTGATGGAGTACTGCCCTAATCGGGACCTTGACCACTGCATGAGCATTCGGAGCACGGCAACCGGCGGCAAGCTGTTTCACTGGTGGGGGCCAGCTGGGCTGATCTTCGCCAGCAAGGACAGGGCATTGCCATTGGCCGTTCCCCACCTGCTCGCCTGGCAGTGCTGCGCTGTGCATGCTTGCCTCTGCCTGGATTCCAGATGCCCCATGTCACCCGCTGCATCGTTGCATCGGCACCTGATTGATTGAGGAATTGCCCCTCCTGCTGACATGGCTGCGCGTAACCCTGCAACTCACCTAGGCGCCCTGACCTGCGGGCCATGCAGGTACAACCGCGGGCGCAAGGTGGCACAGGATGTTGCCAGCGGCCTCGCCTTCCTCCACTACCACCGTGTAGTTCACATGGACCTGAAGCCACACAATGTGCTGCTCTCCAGGTAAGCAAGCCATCGTGGTATTGGGACAGGCTGGCTGCGTGACACCTTCAAAACCCTAGGACCCACGTATGCAAGCAATGCCAAACGGGAGGCAGGTGCACTGTCCTGCCCTTGCTTGTTGATTACCTGTTGATTGCCCTGCACCAATTGCAGCGATGGCTCCGCCAAGATTGGAGACGTGGGCTTCTCACGGTGGGTGGGCTGCAAGGCGATGGACTGTGAGCCGAATGGAGCTCGTTTGATTGGAAAGCAGTGGTTGGGGCACAGGATCCAGCTTCACGAACCGTCCAAACCCATGGATCAAGGGATGCTAGTGACGGGTGCCGGTTTTCCTTGCAATGCAGGCTGATGAGCCGCACGCACCTGTCGGTGGATGATCGTTTTGGTACATTTGATTGGTGTGCCCCAGAGGTGATTGCCCTCCAACATGGCTGACTGCAAGCTGCGCCTCCGCCACAGGGCAAGGGCTCTTTAGTTTGATCCCTGCTTTGATCCCTTGCCTGCATTGGATAGCTGGGACCATCCCTGTAATCAGTTGCTCCCCGCGCCGCATGTGCAGGTGCTCCTGGGGCGGGGCGCCACTGAAAAGAGCGACATTTACAGCTTTGGGGTGCTGCTTTGGGAGCTGTGCTCAGGTGGTGTTGAGTGTTTTGATTGCAATGTGAAGAAGCCGGCAGCATCATGGGATGTGCACGGTTGGGTCAACGTTGATTTTGATTTAGCATATTGCATTGTCGTGTGGTGGGAGTGATATACAAATGTCGTGCTCATGTGGTGTGATTGGGTCGCTTCCTTACGGCTACCCCGGCTTGACATGCAGGCAAGCACCCGCGACGAGGCCGGTTGACGCCGGTGCTTGTGCCGGAGCAGTGCCAGGCTGAGGTGGCACAACTGCTGCTGTCGTGCCTTTCTGAGGATCCTGCTGAGCGGCCCACAGCTGCAGAAGTGCTGGATCTGATCACCAGTCTGCCTGGCAGCATGCGTCTTGGGCTCCTGCCAACAGTACAGGAGGAACCACAGCAGGGGAACCTGCAGCCACCTCCACAGTCTGCGCCAGCTGTGAAGCAGGGCGCGTCGCTGTCGCCAGCCACCCCGCCACGAGTGTTGACGAGGATGCCAGATGCGCAGCCGGAGGTGGATACCGCATCATCGGCATCTGAGCAGCCTTCCCATCAATCAGAAGAGTCTTCTAATGGGCTGACCAAGAAGCAGCCTATGTTTGCCACTTGAAGCGCCACTCTGTTGTTGTTGCGACCGCAGCAGCAACGACCCTGCTCAGCTGGACCAGGAGATCAAGATTCCCGCCTTCAGCCAAGTGCTCCTTCAATGAACCCCCAACAAACCAAGCGCTGCCTGCTCACCAGGCAGCAAGTGATCCTTTCTGTTACCAGCAGTCACTTCAAAATTTCCCTTAATGCGATTTCTTCCGAGGGAGTGAATGAACTCCAATTGTGAACAATGCTCTAGCCCTTTTCCAACTTTTAATGGATGCATAGCGCACATGTTTGATTCATGCTCCCACTGGCACCATTCTCCCTCCCATACTTTGTATTAAGCAAGTAGGCCTGCTAGCTGTGATGTTTTAAACATGATGCAACTTTGGCAGCTGCTGTGGTGCCTAGAAAACATAGGTCAATGCACCGAACACTCAACACGGCCAAATCAAAACTTGAGAGCAGGGGTAAGCAAGGCGCTAAGCATTGTTGTTCTGATACTTAAGTACACAGGGGTCCTGGTTCTCAAGTGAAGAACACCTGTTAACTTGCTGTATGTGAAAGAGGGGTCCTGCATGACAAAGAGTCCTGGAGTACACAAGCATGCAACTGGAAGGATCAGTAGCGGCTGGACACAAAAGCAGGGCTTACTTCACGTACTGCTCTGTGGGGAAGCAGGGTTGGTGCCCTCGACTGCAGTTGCAGGTGCAGCTCCGCCCCTCAGTGCGCAACAGAGCTGGCTGCTATGGCAAACGGCAAAGGCAGACTCCCGGTCGAAGTCTGCCGGCCTACAATACTGGTAGACGGCTGTGCAGAGGTTTTTGCAATGCTCTGCGTTTGCACCCCTGGGCTGTCAGCACCAAGCCGCGCATCTTGTGTGACGTGGGGAGGCGATGGCGTTGGCTGCTGCTGCAACATGGATGGAGGCAGGGTCGGATTGCTGCGGGCCAGCGGCGGAGACTGTGATGGCGGCATCAGGTTGTCCTGCTGTGGTTCCTCTGGACTGAGTGGTGGCAGGGGTGCAGACGGGCGGCGGCTTGGGCACAGCTTGGTGAGGAAATCCAGCACCTCTGAAGCTGTGGGCCGCTGGGCAGGATTCTCAGCCATGCAAGCCAGCTGTAGCTCTGCCACATCAGGAGGACACTGCTCAGGCACCTGCAGGGGAGTCAGCTGGCCGCGCCGTGGGCGTTTGCCTGCAAGGCAGACCAGGGCAGCAGTGGGGAAGATTACCAGTGGCACAACATCAGCATGGCACTTGCAGGCCACTCCCCTAGAACAAGCCATTCTGAGGCTATTCCTGCAGTCACCCCCACTTCAGCACATGCTGCACTGTTGCTGTTGGCTTGTCACAGGTTCTGCTCCAGGCAGCATTATGCACACTCTTACCCGAGCAGATCCCCCACAGCAGCACGCCAAAGCTGTAAATGTCGCTCTTTTCAGTGGCACCCCGCCCTAGCAGCACCTGCACAATGGCACTCAGCTTTCCTGCATGAAACGCTGTGCAAGTAAGGGCTTACCACACCAGTTTGAAAGCAGCTGACATGCAGCTTGCAGGCAAGAATGCACCGACCTCTGGGGCACACCACTCGAATGTACCAAATCGCCCATCTACAGACAGGTGCGTACGGCTCATCAACCTGCATCACCAGGAAAAGCAGTCAGGGTGGTAACCAATGATTAATTGCAGCACATATGCGACTGCTAAATGAGTGATGCAGAAGAACATGCTCTACCTACACTGGAGAACACTCAAACTCTTCCAAACCAGCTTGCACACCACCCACCGTGAGAAACCCACGTCCCCAATCTTGGCTGACCCATCTCTGCATAAGGTGCAGGGCAGTCAACAGGCCAAGCATGTGAGGAACTGGCAAACAGCTGCCTGCAGTTCTACATCTCATTGCCTTCCTCCTGCGCTTCCCTTGGGATGCAAGTAATCGGGCTTGCCGCCGGCATGACTGTCTATCCCGATAGCCCCAGAAGCCAAATTACCCAGACAGCAGCACATTGTGCGGCTTCAGGTCCATGTGAACTACACGGTGGTAGTGGAGGAAGGCGAGGCCGCTGGCAACGTCCTGTGCCACCTTGCGCCCCCGGTTGTACCTGCATGTCCCGCAGGTCAGGCACCCAGGTAAGCAGCGAATGTGCTACTTCCAGTGTTGGGGCATAAGCAAAGGCACTAACAGAGCTCCTTCGTAGATAGCATGTTGCATACCAATTGTCCGACGAAGCGCCACCAGCCGGCACAAGATTGTCTTGCAGCCTAACCGCCTGGCTCAAGCGCACCAGTCAAACAGCCTGACGCCTGTTGCCCTGTTGTGTACGTTCATAGAATGGTCCAGGTCTAGATTCGGGCAGTATTCCATCAACAGCATGCCTCGGCGCTCTACAAATGCCACCAAAATGTATTGTAGTGCTGAGCAGCAACTGGGAGCCTACTCAGGAATCGAAACCACCATGTGCTTGCCCCCGTTCCTGGCAAGGTGTTTGCAATGGAAGCCGAGGGAAAACGGGATAGAAAAGCAGGCTGTTGGTTGCCGCTTGTAACAACATAGGCGGCGCTTGCCTGTGATGCAGACGCCCATAAACTGCACAATGTTGGGGTGACGCAGGCGCCGCAGCATGGTGGCCTCCTGCGCTTAGGGAGATGGGGTGGGCATGCCAGCATGCGGGCACATAGTGAAGCAGTCGGTTAGCAGGCAACTGCCTATAGAGGCAGGCAGAGGCTCGCGTGGATGGAATGTTGTGGGGAGATGCAACATGCCGGACGTGCCTGCTCCACAGCAGCGGCAAACAAATCGAGGAGCAACGTGGCTGCCCTGGGGTAGGGTGGAGCGGCCCAGCTGACGCAGCAGATCGCTTCTGACACCTCACCTGAATGAATTCCAGCTGGTTGTGATGGCGCCCCGCCCATTCCACAACTTTGGCGGCGCAGTAGGTGTGGCCCCCCAGCAAAACCTTGTATACAGCCCCGCATGCACCCACACCTGCAAGTGGAATGGCCAAGTTTGGTGCTCCTTCTTCCGCATTTTGAGGCCTTCTCTAGTAGCTAGCAAGTAGCCCACAGCTTTCTGTTATGTGCAGCACAAAAATGCCCCTGCAGTAACCTGAATGCTCACCCAGGGTGATAGGACGTTTGTCTGGCCCCAGCAGGAATCCCACCTCAGACTCCAGCACTATAGTCTCTTCCCTGCAGCATAGGGCTTGATGTCAAAAGGGTTGTGGATCCAAACTACGTTCCTAACAGGTATCATGAAGGGCTGTTGATTGCAGAATTGTGACGACAAGTGAAAAGCATCGCTAGATCCGGCGGGATTTTTCGAGAGGACACAGTAGCTTTCATATCATGCAAACTGTCAAGGTGGAGTGCTATTCTTGAAACCATAAAGAAACAAGCAGTCTCGTGGTTTACCAGTGTGGGGCGCTTGTCGAGAGGAGCTCCTCAGCCCATGCCAGGGAGGGTGGCAGCACCCTTCCAACCCCTGTCTGTTGAGATGATTTGCCGGTGCTGCTAGTGCTAATGTTGCTGCCAGCTTGTGAAGACCCCTGCGTGCTGCCTCCCTGCAAGCTTAGGCTATTCATGCTGCCCGCTTGCGGGTTGATTAAAAGGTGGCTATCTGACAATTTTGCAACGGCTGCGGGGCCAAAGGCGGGCTCAGCGGCAAATGGCAAGATTCCACTGGTTGGCTGTCGTTGTTTGGTTATAGGTGGCAATGAGTTGGGCTTGGTTGGCTCTGTCATGCCGCGTCTTCGCCTGTTGCGGCGCCATAACAGAACTGCCGCTGTCGCTGTTGCAGCCAGTAGCGCTGCCCCTCCCGCGGCTATGCCTGCAATCGCCCCGGCAGGAAGTTGGTCGCTGCTGCCATCACTGGTCTGCTGCCCATTTAACAGCAAGCCCTCGTCAGTTTGTGGTGTTGAGTGAATGAGAAGGACGCTCTCCCTTACTAGCAGCACTGCCCTGGGGTTCCAGGTGGCACGACGAAGATCCAGTGGTGCACTGAGGTTGCCGGGTGTGCCCTTGAGTGTACCCAAGCTATCATTCAGACCGTCACGCCCTAGAGGAGAATACTCGATACCCTGACAGCTGGGATGTGCTTCACATGCTGCAGCCAGCTCCTGCAGCGTAGCGTAAGAGATGCTAGTGGGCATTGTGCACCTGGTCTCTTCATCAAATCAACCGACACGTTCTACGAAGCCAGGCATCTGCAAGTTTGTCAAACCAGTATACTCAAACCTGCAACCCAGAAGGCAAGCATTGGTTTACCAGCTGCCTAATTCCCAGAGGCTGAGCCTCGCGCCTGCAAGTTCCCCAGCAAGCGGCACGAGTCGTTGCGGATGCTATTGGCGCAATCAAGCAGTCGATATTGGCCCAACAGGACCATGCCAGGTAGCGCGGTGTAGCCAGGCAGGGAGACAGGCGGAATGACCATTGGGGAGCCTGCAAAGCAGACTGTTACGTGAACAGGCTTGCGGCATGGCGCCATCATTCCACCTCTTCTGCCACTTACACGCACGTTTCAGCTAGGCGACTTGACCAAAAACGGCGGCTGCCAGCCACTCACCTCCGACAGTGGTCACTTGTTCACCCTCAGCTAGCAGGATGATGCTGTTGCCATCAGCAACAGTGCCCTGGTTGCGCAGCTCGCAACTGCCTGGTGGAATTGGTTCGCTGCCAGTCACATCCACTTCGCAGTGCGTGGCGCGGTTGGCAGGACACCAGTTGAACACTGCAGCAACATACCAACTACATTATAGGAGGTAGGTACCAAAGGATCTATATTGGTACGGTTCTACACAAGACCTGACCAAGCTTCACGGGAGACCAACCAGCCCAGGTAAGAAGAGGCCCTCTCAAAAACAGAAAGCCTGAAGCGTCCAGGATAAGCGCTGAAAGACCCTCAAGAGAAGGAGCCAATAAGATTGGACGACAACTTCGCTAATCATGGCAGCGCGCAACTCCTACCCGTGCACTTGGGTGTGTCCTTGCAGGAATGCGCACAGCTACCCAAGGTGGACTGGAGATTGGCATGTCCTTCCACTAGCTTGGGACCTGGCAGGATGCCAGTTGGAGCGATTATAACGCTGCCTGCAACATCAGCACCGCAGATTGGCAATTTCCTCGGAGTCATGGCGGAATATCGAGCCTCTTCATCATTGAAAAGTATCAAGCTGCCCAAGCCCTGGTTTTCCAAACTGTGCCCCATGCTACAGCTGCCGCGCCTCACATCGTGCAGCACAACCAGAGCATTTCTTAGCGGGGCTCACTGTTGACTTCAGGGAAGGCTTGGAGCTGCGCCTGGCCCCCTATCAGGATTCCCAGCTGATTGGGGGAGCTATCCTGCTGCTGCAGGGCCGCAAAGGCTGCCTGGTCCACTTCATTGCGCTGCCCTCCGGCATTGGCTTCCTGCACGAGCTGCCGTGCCCGCCTAGTGTGCAGGGGCGGGCGGATACTGCGCCCTGGGGAGGAAATTGCGGGGCCAGTGTCTGCAGAAACACGGAGTTTCATTGGACAACAGCCGTCTATGGCGACTCAACAAATTCTCTGATAGACTGAGCGAGCCCCAACCGGGGTATGAAGGCCAGGACACTGGGCTACTGCCGCTGCAACCTTGGACTCACCATTGTGCTGGGCGAGCCTACCTGTTTGAGGAGCACAGGGAGAGCAGGCCTGGGGCGGCAGTAGGCTCCCGCGGACGCTGCCCAGCAGAGCAGCGACCACTAAGATTGCAGGAAAAGAGATGCATGCCATCAAGCAACGCTGCCGTAAGGTTTCGACAGACAAAACCTTCGGGGATGGATGTAAGAGACATGCAGCCACGTCAGCTTCAGAAAGGCTTCCTTCTCAGCCACATTGGTAGAGCATGCCGACCAAGTGTCCAAAGCCATGCCTCTCAGCTCAGCGTACTGCATCACAATGCATGATGTGAGGCTCGGGTTTACTAGGACAGCGTGCACAGTCGCTGCGCTCCTGGTAAGCCTCTGCCTGTGCCTTGCGCTCATGGTGCGCCGAGTACAACCTTGGGATGGGCCCCTCGAACCAGCAGGTAAGTACAAGGTTGCCCATCAATGGCCCCGTACATCCCCCTTGCACCTGGTCGACGTCCACAACCGATACAGGCTCGTGGACGCGGGTAGTAAAGCTCATGTGCTATTGGTGACTGGGTGCTGCTCCGTGCAAACCCCTCTCCCTCCCCTGCAGCACGCACCGGCCGCCACGGCACCCGGCTCTCACGCCGGGGGCGTCAGCTAGCTCAGTTCCAAGAGGCCCCCCAGGGAAGAACAAATGAGGTGGATCAGGCAGCAACAGAGGCGCTTCAGCAGCCGGGGACCTCATTAAACCAATTGGGCATCCTGGTTGGCGGCCAAGCCCAGCTCCAAGATCCGCCTGGAGTCAATGGTAAGCTCCCAGCATGCAGAGATGAGTGCACAAGTTCACCAAAGGGACGGATAACTTGCAGACATAGACCGGCACAGCGTGCATGCGTGCAAAGGCGGTTTGCATGCCTCGCAATACCACCCACCTGTCGCCTGCTTCTGCCGCGCTGAGACTGCAGGCAGCGTGATTGTTGCCCCCAGGGGCATACTGCCGGGCCCCATGCTTGTGTTAGGACAAAATAACCCACAGCGCACCCTGGGCAGCTGCGTGCAATCGTGCAAGGACACACCCTCGTGCAACGGTATGCAAGTGTCAGGACAAGAAGGGTGGCCCCCTATTACGCTTTTTTGAGCTGCGTGCCAGTTACTGTCCTGCCAAGGTGCCTGCCAGTGATGCGAGGCAGGATGTTGTCTGCCTGCGCCCAGCATGGCACAAACTGGGCCGCTTCAAGCAATGCGTTGCCTCATATTCCTGCTCCAATGTTCCCGCAGTTTTCAACTGGTGCCCTGCCAACCGCACCACCCACTGTGCAATAGATGTGACTGGCAACGAGCCTTTGCCGCCTGGCAGTTGTGAGCTGCGCAACCAGGGCACCATTGCTGACGGGAACAGCATAATTTTGCTAGCTCACGGAGAACAAGTCACGACTATTGGTGGTGAGTGTTCTGCTGGAAGCCCTGGCTCTGTATAGCAGGGATTGCTGTGCTGGCATATGCCATGCTGGGTCATGCCATCCATGTTGTGCCGTGCCATGCTGCGTCTAGCAGGCTGTACATGTACCTTATCGATGGGCATCCGTACATGGCACCACGTTGCTGGTCTTCATTCATGCGCCTCCTCTGAACACTGCTTACCTTGCCATCCTGGCGAGATCCACATTTTTGCCTGCTTTCTGCAGGCGCCCTCATGGCTGTCCCCACAATGGTTGCACCCGGATTCATTACCCTGCCGGGCCGAGTGATGCTGGGCCAGTATCGCCTGCCCGGCTGTGCTGGCAGCATCCGCAGCAACAACTGCCGCCTGCTGGGCACGATGCAGGTACGTTGGAGTTATACCGGAGGAGTTGTGTCAGTTGCGCGGCATACAGGCGGCCGTCTGTGTCTTCCAAATCTTTGCTACAGAACAGCTCTTTACAAAGCTGCTAGGATGTACTGCATGTACAAGCCGAGCTGCATTCAAACTCACACTGGGTGCCCGATTAACTATACACCCCTTGCTGGCCTGCTGGCTGCTGCAGGACCTCATAGCAGCCTGTGACTCACACCCTGACTGCCAAGGCATCCAGTTTTCACCTCTGGGCCGAGACGGCGTGAATGCTAGCCTGGGCACTTTGAAGGGCACCCGCGGCAATCTCAGCGCCCCAATGGACCTCCGTCGTGCGACCTGGAACCCCAGGGCACTGTTGCTGGTGAGGGAGGGGGTACCCCTCATTCACCCGCAGCCGGGTGATGCCCCCTTTCCCTCAGGCTCTCAAACAGCAGCCCTCAGCTCACCCCAGCCAGCAGGAGGCAGGCGGCTGGCAACTGGAGCAGTGGTTGGCATAGCTGTTTCATCTGCGGCGGTGCTGCTTTTGGTGACCGGTCTGGCGGCATTATGGTGGCGCAAGCGAAGACGAGGGCGAACTATGAGAGAGAAGGGGAAGCTGCAAAAGACTCCGCAGCTGCTGCCTATCTCTACCGGGCCTAGGGGCATGCACAACGGTAGCGGGGAGCCTTCCAGCACACCTCTTGCAAAGGTAGCCTCCGCAGCCATCCTCAGCTACACAAAATTGAACTCCGGTGACCAGCACTGGTGGGCTGGCTGGCCAGGCGTGTTGCCGCCAGAGACGCCGTTTGCAGGAGCAATCTCTGACGCAGTAGGAGAAAGGGCAGAGACAGCCTCATCATCGTCATCTGCAGGCACCACTCGGGCATTGGCAGGCAGCAACAGCCTGCCCTGCCCTGCTGGCACATCCAGCAGCAATCAGGATGCTGCGGGGGTGCAGAAGCATGCGGGAGCAAAACTTGTGCTGCCGCCTTCTCTGGCATGGGCTGAGGAGCTTCTGTCGATGAGTACACCCCAATGGTGGGCAGGCTTGCAGTGCAACTTTGATCTCTGCAGAAGTGGCATTCCTTACGGTCATGCTTGTCTGGTGCTGCACAGCACTGAGAAGGGATGTCAGTGAGGAAGATTGTTGTCATGAACCCGCCATGTTTTATTATTGAGGTGCAGGCAGGAGACAATTGTGCAGGAATCAGAGATCACCTATCTGCTGGGCCCGGACAGGCGCCCAGTCAGCCTGGGTGAGCTCCACGCTGTTTTTTGGGTGTGTCAAGGGCTCAAATGGCATTTCCATTCAAGCAAGGGAAAATCACACCGCACACAGCATGTCTCCCAACCAAGCATCAATGGGATGGTTTGCAAGCAATTTACGCAGGTGCCGGCGCTTGCGGTACTGTGTACAAGGTTCTGCTAGGCAGCCACACATACTGCGCGGCCAAGGTGGTGGAGTGGGCGGGACGGCAGCATAACCAGCTAGAGTTTTTACAAGTGAGAAGGGAGAGCTTCGGCGTTGGTGCTACGCAATACCTGCACCCTGCCGAGCAGTTCCTGATTGAACGAATTACTTGTCTCAACTCCTTCCACATTGCTATCTGCCGGGTTGCCTGCTTCCTGCTTTGGCTGTCACTTTGTTGTTTGCTGCTCCGCAGGAGGCGACCATGTTGAGGCGCCTGCGTCACCCCAACATTGTGCAGTTCATGGGCGTCTGCATCACAGGCAAATGCAAGGCTTGCAAGCGCTGCCCAGTAATCTGCAGTTGAACAAGAGTTAGGACAGCATCGTGCAGCATCATGAGCCTCTTTTGGCAGCAGAGTACATAAACCTGACTGGTCAGTCCTTCTAGCGCCATTTCAACACTGCCAAGGCTCTCCCCCATGCGGTGGCCTTGTCTGACCCTGGGCTGTCCCTGTCAAAGCACTCGCTGACTGCCTGGTTGTGCAGAGCGTCGCGGCATCCTTCTGATGGAGTACTGCCCTAATCGGGACCTTGACCACTGCATGAGCATGCGCAGCAGGGCAAACGGCGGCCGCCTGTTTGACTGGTGCGCAGGACCTGGCGATGGGGAACCTGGCTACTGCACCACCCTGGAACTGGGACTGCGATTCATGTGCTTTGCCTGTTCCTGCAATAACCACTTGTTGGCACCAATTACAAGCTGAGCTGCCGTATATGTCTGATCTGCCGTAAATGCCGCAAATATTAGCTTGCCAACTGAGATGTGCTCCATCTGTGGCCTATAAGGTCCCTACCTCCCTTCCGCCCGTGCAGGCACCACAGAGGGAACAAGGCGGCGCGAGAGATTGCCAGCGGCCTCGCTTATCTCCACTACAACCGCGTGGTTCACATGGACATAAAGCCGAACAACATCTTGCTAGCGCCGTAAGCAAGCCAGTCTTGTTGGCACAGTGCTCTTCAGCTGCAAACTACTTCATACTCTAGGGGCAAGGAGGTGTGGTGTGCCAAAGACCGTATTTGCCGCCTCCCTCACATGCTTGACCGTCACTTGAATGCGCCTGCTGCAGTGATGGCACTGCCAAGCTTGGAGACGTGGGTTTCTCGCGGTGGGTGGGAGAAGTGGTGGGGCAATGCTGCATGAATGAGTGCAAAGCAATGGCTCTAGAAAAACAAAGTGCCTGGCAGAGGCACAGTGGTGGAGGGCTGCAACGACAAGTCATGGCACCTCAATGTTCTTCTTCTCTTCCCTCGCAATGCAGGCTGATGAGCCGCACCCACTTGTCTGTGGATGGGCGTTATGGAACCTTCGACTGGTGTGCGCCAGAGGTGGGCAGTTTGAGCAGTACTGCCAATCAGCTGCATTTACAGCGCAGTGTCGGGGCTGCTTGTTTGGCTTCTCAGGCTGTCTCGTGCTTTAAGAACTTGCGCAACTTGCTGGCCTCATCATGCTGGATGTAGAGCTCCAATCCATGCTGCATGAGCGTAGGTTCTGCTGGGGCGAGGCGTCACCGAGAAGAGCGACATGTACAGCTTTGGCGTGCTGCTGTGGGAGCTGTGCTCTGGTGGGTGACTGTATGCTCTGATGGAGAAAAATAAGATGGTCATAGGTGTTAGGCAGCTGCAGGAGACAGTGAGCAAAGTGGCGGGCAGAACAGCGTCGCCCTTAGCCTGGCTATTGTGTTTGCTTGAAGCTTTGATGATGCGGTTTGCTGCTTTAGTTGCCACAGCATTTCTAGGGCGACCTGAAGTTAGCTAGGGCGACATAAAGTTAGCTGTCTTGATCCTGAGTTGCAGGAAAGCGCCCGAGGCGCGGCCAGCTGGGCCCCTTGCGTGTGCCAGAGGAGTGCCCGCCTGAAGTGGAAGCACTGCAGCTGGCGTGTCTGTCCGAGGATCCTGCAGAGCGACCGACAGCAGCAGATGTGCTGGACTTTCTCACCAAGCTGCCTCCCAGCCGCTTCACAAATGGCACCATACTCACTGGTGCACCACGGGATCCCTCCCAGCAGTTGCCGCAACCACCATTGCCTCCACCCATTGGCCACCAGCGGCCGCCCCGGCCACCACCTACCCTACAACGCCAGCGGTTGACAATAGTACCACTTGCTGCTGGTTCAGAAGCACCGATTGGTGCTGATACTGCTGCAGCTGCCAACACATCTGCAGCCTCCACAAACCGTTCTAATGCAGGGCAGCTGGCGCCAGCTGGCAGCCTGCCCTCGCCTTTCGCCATAGCAAGCAACTTTGACACTGCAGCCGATAATGCAGTTGCCCAGGCAGCCCAGGAAACCAGCACTGCCAACAGGCCAAGCATTGAGTAAACAAGTGCTGCCTGCGAATCAACTTTGCGATTACCTTTGTCAATGGCTGTTATATGTGTTTTCAGGACAAGAATTCGCGAACCCTAGCTGTTACGACAAACACTAGATGCGAATGTGTTCGCCCCTGAAAGTGAGCAACTTTGCGCCACAAGCTTTCACTTCCGCCACTCCTATACCATCCGCTTTCAGGGGTCAGGCAGGAAGGGCAATCTTGTGAGTCTGCAGTTTTGATCAGGTCGGTGGTCGAATGCATTGGCCCTTGTGGTTAAGTTGTGGTTTAAAGTAGCAAAGCAAGGAGTTGCTCTTGTGCTGTAGTATGGGCACGGTTATGCAGCGTTGAAGGTGGCGAGCGTGGGTCCTTGGGCCGACGGGGCTCCACTGCCTGCTGTCGTGGATCTACGTGCTCCCTGGTACCAAAAAATGCAGGTCTAACGGCCTACCGTGCTCAACATGCTTGAGTGCCCAGAAGACACCCGGCCGTGCCGGCGGCGACGGCGGTGGCGACAGCGGCGTGCATGGCGCGCCAGCTAGGAGGCGGAGAGTTGGGAGCAATAGTGAACCCTGGCTACATATTAATTTGGCCTTCAGGCCGACTTTTGGCCCTTCGTAGGCAGAGTAAGACATAATGGAGAACGGCAACCTGTTCTCACAGGGCCTGGCTGGCAGCCAGGCTGCGTTCGACTTTAACATCACTGAATCTCAACTGCATTCGAGCCAAGTTGATTTCTCGTTCTTAGACTTCAACCAGACACAGGGTGCCGGGGCAAGCGCATTCGACGACTATGGAGACTTGAGCCTCCCGCAGGCGTCGCAGGTGAGCGTTTGCAGCGACTGGCAAAGCGGGCGCCCGCAAGTCCCGCCCCTCATGACAGCATGGGTCGACCGCCACTGCCGCCACCATTGCCGCGTCGTGTGTTGTGCAGGTACCCACTTTCCAGCCCACCCAGGGGGATGCTGCATTAGGCCTGGATGCTGCTCTTGGGGAGCTGGCCTTCCAGGACAACGTGGAGGAGGCAGCACCTGAACAGCCCACAAAGCTTCCAGAATGGGCGTGCGCGTGAGTCTACTAGGGGCCCTGCTTTTTCCCTCTTGGGTCTTTCGAAGGCTATGCCAGTTGATTTGGCGGGGCAGCACGCCTGCAGGGCCGCGCGCCGTCTCCACCTGTCTGTCTTGTCTGCATCAACTAGCCCGTCTGCCATCGCTCCCTTCTTTCTCTACCTCCCAACAAAGACATATCCCAACCCCAACGCCCTTGCGCAGGTACTGCGGCATACAAAACCCCGCCTGCGTGGTCAAGTGTTTGACCACGGGCAAGTGGTTCTGCAACGGCCGTGTCACTGGCTCTGCCTCCTGCATCATCACACACCTGGTGAAGGCAAAGCTGAAGGAGGTAAGGCACTTGGGGGCCAGGCGTTGCTTGTTGGAGGGTGCTGGGCTGCGGGTGCAGTCGTTGGTTGACCAGTACCGCATTAAAGCCGGGGTAATGGTGTATCTCGCTGCTGCCAATCCTTTACTGAGGCAACGGATTTGCCCCCCCTGCCACCTGCAATTTCTTCATGTATGTGCAGGTGTCTCTGCATAAGGACTCGCCTCTGGGAGAGACCGTGTTGGAATGTTACAACAGCGGCAGCCGCAACGTCTTCGCCCTGGGCTTTGTGCCGCTGAAAGACGAAAACACAGGTGGGCAGTGCGGGGTGGTGTGTGAAGTGGGGTTGGATTGGGTATGCAGTTGTAGGTATTAGCAATCAAGATGTCAGTTGCAGCTGCCATACTGCCGATTTGCCAAGAGACTGCCCCGCAAGCTTGCAGCCACTTATGCTGCTTCCGCCATCCTCCCTTGCCCGCTTGCCCACCCTGCCCGCTGCTGCACAGCCCCTCATACACAGACACAGCTTCCCCAAGACACACCCAAAGACGCACCACTACCACCTGCTTTGTGCAGTGGTGCTTCTGGCTCGTGACACACCCCCTGCTGCCCCCGGCATCAAGGACCTGAACATCGACACGAGCCAGTGGCAGCCTCTCATCGAGGACAGGGCCTTTGCGTCGTGGCTGGTCAAGGTGGGTGTGTGTCTGTCACCTCAGACTGCCTTCCCGTTCACATCTCCCTGGACCACAAAAAAACCTATTAAATACCGCTCCTCTCTTTCGTTCCCCTGTTTCATGCCCCTCTGTGACGCCCTCTTTCCTGCAGGCTCCCTTGGATCAGGAGGTTCTGAGGGCGCGGCACCTCACCATACACCAGGTGACACGGCTGGAGGAACTCTGGCGCACAAACCCTGCAGCCACAGGTGTGCGGGTGCATATGTGCGCTGTTAAGCACTGTATACGAAGGTTGTAAACAGAATTGGGATGTCCATGAGTTAAACCCGTGTTCTGTTGTGGCAGCAACTGCGGAACCACAGGTGCATGGGACTGGCTGAGCCTTATAGGCGCAGGCTTTGCCGCTCCCCCACCAGTGCAGCCCTAGTCTAGCCCAGCCCAGCCCCACCCACCATCAATCCACCCCCACATCCTGCCGCCCGCAGTTGAAGAGCTGGCCCAACCTGGGCAGGAGGAGGAGCCGTGCCCTGTGGCTCTGCGGTACGACGACGCGTACCAGTACCAGAACATATTTGGGCCGCTTTTAAAACTGGAGGCAGACTATGACAAGGCCATGAAGGAAAATCAGGTGGGCGCACAGTATCTCAACATGTATAATCAACGAAGGTAACCGGCATATAACCTTCACCTTTGCTGATGGGTAGCTGGACTGGAATGCTTGACCACCCATCGCCTCGTGTCGTGAACCCCAGGCTTTCCTTATGCCTCTTCTTGCTTCCCTGGGTTGGAACTACCTTGTCCTGCCGCCCAGGTGCGCGAGAACGTGACTGTGCACTGGGGCGTGGGCCTGAACAAGAAGACGGTGGCGCGGTTCTACTACCCAAAAGACTCGGCGGACCTGCGCCTCATGATAGGTGGGCAGCGGGCCTTTCCTGCCTGTGGTCTGAAATTTTCCTGAATAAGACAGCCAGGAAAGTTATATAAGGTATTCAACCGCTGGTGTTGAGGCATGAGCTTGCGCTGCCTGCTAGTGTGTGCGCGTGGTGTGCGCGCGCGCGCGCGCGCGCGTGTGTGTGTGTGTGTGTCTGTGTGTGTAAAGCATGGACAATTGCCGTGCGTCTGATTGATGGGTGGAAGGAGATGTGTGGACAATGAAGATCCTTCCCCACTATCAGCCGGATTCAAACCTCCCCACATTTGCCCAGCTTGCCGTGCCCCGACCCTTTGTCTTGCGTCTTCAACAGGTGATGAGCTGCGGCTGCGGCACCCTTGTCCCCGGCCTGGCACTCCCCCCTGGGTGGGCACCGGCATTGTGACTCGTCTGGATGATGCATCAGAAGAGGTGGCGGTTGAGCTGAGGGGCAAGGAGAAGGGCCAGAGCAGCACCCCCACAGATGTCACCACCGGATTCACAGGTGCAACGTGCGGCTTACAAAGGGGACGGGGACTGCTTGCGTGCGATTTATGCCAGCATTTGTTTCGGTCTTCATGGGCGCACTGTACGGGGTCGTCATTTTGCAATTGGACTTGATGCCAAACTGTTGTGCAACCCTGCCTACGCCACCCGTGTTCTTGTTCGTTCACCCTGCCGCAGTTGAGTACGTGTGGAAGGGCACCAGCTACGAGCGCATGCAGCGGGCCATGCGTGCATTTGCAGTTGATGAAACATCGGTGTCAGGCTACCTGTACCACAGGTACGTGCCCCTGGGTGGGTGAGTGGGTGGGTGGGTGGGTGAACGTGGTCAACTGCTGGTGCAACCTTAGTGGTTGCGTGATTTCTGTGGTGTTGTGTGGAAGCCTTTTGTTATTGCCTGTTGTGCACACGCTTCCTGCCTTTGCCACAAGGTGCTGGGCCATCGAGGAGCAGGGCTTCAATATCTCCTTCTTTCCCTGCAGGCTGCTGGGTCACTCCATTGAGGAGCAGGCCCTCAAGGTCACCATACCCAAGCGCTTAACAGCACCCGGCCTGCCAGACCTCAACCACTCCCAGGCTGATGCGGTGCAGAGGGTGCTGCAGCAGCCTCTCAGCTTGATTCAGGGCCCACCTGGTACCGGCAAGACAGTCACCTCAGCCACCATCGTCTATCAGGTGTGTGTATGGTTATGGCTCAGCTTGCTACTTAGTCCTACTCTAATCGCCAACTCCCTTCCACCTGGTATCTCCCTCGTGCCCAGCCACAACAGTCCCCTTCCCCACTCCATCTTGCTTCGCTTCCCGCTGCCTTCCCGCCCACCCTGCTTTGTTACCCCACTACCCCTACCCCTGGGTTGCAGCTTGCCAAGATGGGGCAGGGCCAGGTACTGGTCACTGCCCCCTCCAACATTGCGGTGGACCATCTGGCCGAGCGCATAGCACAGACGGGGCTCAGGGTGGTGCGGGTGCAGGCGCGCAGCCGGGAGGCGGTGGCCACCTCGGTGGAACACCTCACACTGCACTACCAGGTGGGTAGCAAGGACGGCTGGGTTGCTGGCTGGTTGGGTGGAGTAAGCATGGGTGGAGTCAGCTTCAAGGAAGCAAGTTACTCTGCTGCCTGCCATTTCCCTGGTTTCGTATGGCCAGAGGTTGATTTACTTCGCCCCACCAAAGCACACCGGATTTTCCCACCTCATTGGCTCACCCCACGTCATCCCTCGCAGTCAGAGCACCTTTTCTGCCCCGAATCCCCTCCTTTTGACCCACCCATTCCGCCCTGCGTTGCAGGTTGAGCACTTGGATGTGCCAGAGGCTGTGGAGCTGCGCAAGCTGCGGCTGCTCAAGGAGGAACTGGGGGAGCTGGCGGCAGCAGGTGGGTAGGGGTGCAAAGGAAATTACATATTGTAGCTGTGTGGGTGGGGAGTGGGAGTGTACGCCGTGTATGCATGGCGGCCTGGTGGTGTTGGAGCCCCGTGTTGGTTCCAGTGGTGCTTGGCATGCAGTGTTCTGGCCTCTGGCAGTCCAGCATTGCGAGGAGGCACATGCTGTTTGGCTGATGTGTGCGCTGTGGGGTTGTGGCGCGGTTCGCTCACTCAGATCCCCTCAGGAGTCCTCAATGGCCCCTTTACATCCGCAACCTGATCTGCCCCTCTTGGCTATGCTTCGCCTCCCTTGCACCGCAGATGAGCGGAAGTACAAGGCGGTGAAGCGCAGCCTGGAGAGGGAAATACTGCAGGTGGGTCCGCGCAATTTCGGGCCATGTCGCTGCATTTTGCGAGCCATCCTAGTGCTGTTAAGCCTGCGACCTCCCAATCCCGGCTCCGCCTGCCTGCCCAGCAGTGCTGTGCTTGCTCAACCGCTCTGGCTGCACAGTGAAAGGCTTGAAAGCAGTAAGTCCGCCCAACAGAATATAATCGAACCTTGCCTCGGAGAAACCTTGCTGTTCCGCCCATGTGCAGGCGGCCGACGTGGTGTGCTGCACATGCGTGGGTGCGGGTGACCCCCGCCTGGCCAACCTACGCTTCCGCCGCTTGCTGATAGATGAGGCCACCCAGGCTGTGGAGCCTGAGTCGCTGGTGCCGCTGGTGCTGGGGGCTAAGCAGGTGGGCAGCAATGGGGTGGGGCTCTGTCCTCAAGGGCTAGAGTCTGAGGTTGCTTGGTTCTATGCCTTTGCTGTTGCGTTTGTCTGTGGGGTTTCCTAGGCACATTGTCATGCGCAACAGCATGGCCTACCCCTGTTTCTCTCTTTCATACCGCAGCTCATCCTGGTGGGCGACCATTGCCAGCTGGGACCCGTCATCGTAAACAAGGTGGCGGCGCGCGCAGGGCTGTGTCAGTCGCTATTTGAGCGGCTGATGCTGCTGGGCGTGAAGCCGATCAGGCTGGCGGTACAGTATCGCATGCACCCAGCACTCAGGTGGGTGGTTGGGTGGGCGAGTTGGATGGGTTGGGTGG
>JAAMXP010003695.1:0-15220 GCA_019693395.1 Ettlia oleoabundans | reverse complement strand
AGGAAAAGATGGCGAGCCCTACTGCAGAGCACAGTGGTTCATGTGCCCTTGTGCCAGCTTACGGCGGCGCCTGCACCAGGGGGGCTGGTGGACTGACCGTCGGCAGCTGTATGACAAGTCCCCATCACAGTCGACCGCATATCCACCATCCCTTTCACAGCCTCTTTATACACCCTTTCCTGATAAGCATGCTGCCCTATTTTGATCATATTTGGGCACTTTCCCTGCTGATGCATTGGTTCCTTGTGTGCGTCGTTTTGAAGTTATCCCGATGTCTCATCTACCTATCTGCACGCATGCAACTCGTGTGCGTTGGTGCCGACACTGTTACCAATAATCTAGGCCAGCCACTCCAATCCAATGCTAACCCCCACATGCTGTAGCTGCTATCAAAATGCACACTCTTCACTGCATTGCCAACCGCTATCAGTCCATTGCGATTCGCATGTGCACCACTAGGCAAATGAATCTGTAACTAGTGTTCCCTTCAATCCGAGCACGTGGTCTGTCATGCTTGCCAACTGGAAGAGGCAGGAGGTGTACCACAGGTTTGGCGTGATGAGGCGTTCAGTATGATGGCTCTGCTCCTTCTGGAAGCTCTCAAAGCTCTCCTGAGTTGGCACGTCGGCTTATTATGCCCCTTTACATATGTAACGAGGAATAGCTTGGAGATGCGCATATGGTACCACGCGTAGATTCAGTTCCTGCCGTCAGCTGTTGTCCTTGGGATCTCAGGTCCTGCCATGTGGCAGAAGTGCCGCCCATCTCCCCGCCACCTTTCTGCAGCAGCTATACCCTGTATTGTGGTGCCCCGTTCGGTCCGCAAGGATTTTTCTGTGATCCTTTGGCAAGGGGTGATCCTGCCCTCAGCCTGCAACGCACAAGGTAAACTGTGGCACATGTGGACCATCTGTAGCGACTCTCTGAGCAGGCCCACTGCTGCTGTGCCAACTCCAGGAGTGCAGGGCCGTGGTTCTTCCCATCAACAGCGGTCTCTGCCTGACTGCAACAACCTCGGCCCTGAGTGAAAAACGCCCTACTGCTGCCTCTTGGTTTTCTTCAACCATTCAGCTATCTCCTCGGCGCTGCGGTGGCGACCATGGCGCGCAAAGAACTGGCCACACTTGTTGCACAGGCATGCCTGCAAATGGCAGCGGGGTAGATGGAGGGTTTGCCACGACACTGGTTTTAGACGATAAGAACACTCAAATGCCAGCCAGCCAAACGCACCGCTGCCGCTCAAAGGACACCCACCCACCCCTGTGCCAGGCTCCTTGCGCCAAGTGCTGCCTGTGGTGGTGTTACTGCCGCAGTTGCTGCACTGCTTGCCGCCGCCGTGACAGGCAGCATTGCCATCTGCTGTGCTGCCAGGCACTGCAGGTGGAGGAAGCACAGGCTCCAATGCGGCATCACCAGCCACTGCTGCCGCGCCCGTTGCAGGCAGCTGTTGAGTAGGAGCTGCCGCTGCAAGCTCAGCTCCCATCCCAGAGGCTGCAGCTGCTGCCGCAGCTTCCCCGGTGACCCGCGCTTCTGCTGCTGCCTTCGGTCGGCCTTGAAGGCCCGGCAGCTGCCCGTGGGTGCGCACATATGTGCCGCAGGTGTTGCACAGGAGCTTGCGGGTGTCGGGGTGCCTACAGGGAGGTGGGCGGGGGCTTGGTCTTGAATGCCAGAAGGGTCAAGTGGCGGTGCCATACGAAAAAGTCCATGTGGCACTCAACTCCATCCCCAACGTCCTGGAACGCCGATCGCCTAGGCACTCATAGCACCACCCCACCTGCGCCAGTTGCGCGTGTTTCTGACACCGCAGTGGGTGCAGCACCGCTCCTCTTTGCCCTGCACGTAGCCAGGAGCAACTTACGAACAGCTGCCACTCAGCAATGCGTCACATAAACCGACACCTAGTCAGGCCGTGAGATAACTTCAATTTCCCAGCCATTGTGCTTGCCTGCGCCTTCCTGGCATGGTAGGCAGCAATCTCCTCTGCCGTGCGGTGCCGCTTGTGCTGCGAGAGGAAGGAGCCGCAGCGGTTGCACAGGCAGGCCTGCATTGCAGGACAGGTGGGGAATGAAGAACTACATCTGGTTTCAGTGTAATGGATCAACCAGAGGTGAAAGTCCAGAAGGGCTCTCACTGGCCTTCCATGCACCCCCCACCACCCACCCACCCCCGTGCCAGGCTCCTTGCGCCACGTGTTGCCTGTGGTGGTGGTACTGCCGCAGTTGCTGCACTGCTTGCCGTCAGCAGTCCCGCCATCAGGGCGCCCTGCATCTGGGCTGCTGGCTGCTTCTGCAGCACCTGGTGCCGTCACCACGGCCGCCGCAGCTGCCTCCGCCACAGCATACGCCCCTTCTGCTGCTGCTGCCAACGCTGCAAGATCTGGGTCTTCTTCCTCGGCTGCTGGCATCTGGGGCGTGGGTGCTGCTGCCCCTGCTGCTGCTCGTTTTGACTCAGCAGGTGCATTTGACGGCGCAGCCTGTGCTGCATCTACCGCTGCATCAAAGGCCGCCTGATCATCTGCTTGTGGATCCGGCAGCAATCCCTGCTTGGCTGTTGTACCGCAGCTGTGGCACAGCAGCTGGCGGGTGGTGGGGTGCCTGCATGCAAGCAGCGCAAGCCAGGATAGTCAGCAGCATGAAATATCTTGATCAACAAACCTGCATGTGGGGCTGGTTCCTCTGGGCACGCGACAGATTACTTCCAGAGCAGCTGTCTGGTGGGGTCCCCTTACCTGTGCCACCAGCTAGTGGTGGTTATGTGGCAATGCGCGCAGCACCGCTCCTTGGCTGCTGCCGCCTTCGCCGCCGACTGCAGGGAAAGGGAGCGACAAAAAAGGGGATAGCATGGGCAATCGCTAGCTCTTTGCAGGAGCTCATGCAAAGCTCAGTTCAACTGGAACATGGTACAAAACACTGATTGCTGCCCAGGCCAGACAGCCACCTTGAGACAAGCGTGGTGCTGGCCTTGCCTGTTGCTTCTTGGCCTCCAGCGCAGCAATCTCCTCTGAGGTGCGATGGCGCTTGTTCTTCCAGAGGAACATGCAGCACCGCTGGCACAGGCAGGCCTGCAGGGGAAGAAGCGTGCACAAGGAGGAAGGCGGTTACGTTTGGGCTGTGCTGTGCAGCCCTGTTCCTGGGTTGCTCTAGTTAGGCCAGGGAAAAATGGGCACACAGGGCTGGAATTGTGATGCACATCATCGATTGATCTTAAGGCGCTTAGCAAGCCAACGCTTGGCATCTCCAAGGTTTAGGTTATCAAACATCGCAGCACTGGCAGGCCGCATTCGCTTGAACCGCCCCCACTTTCACTCACCCCCACGCCAGGCTCCTTCAGCCATCTGCCGCCCGTAGTGCTCTCGCTGCCACAGTTGCTGCACTGCTTGGCGCCAGCAGTGCAGTCACCGGACGTGCTGTCTTCCTCTGCCTCTGCTGCAGCTGCGGCACCAATGTTGCTGGGACTCGTCGCTGCTGCTGCTGCTCCCGCTGTCTTGCGCTTGGACGATGGCTCCCTAGGCACTTGGCTGGCGCCCTCCTGTGCATGGGCGGCAGGTGCTGCTGGGCTGTCCATGGCGCAAGTTGCTGCATTGCTGGGGATGCCGACCGGCTGCTCCTGCTGCAGGTTTGTGTGTTCATCTTCAGAAGGGTCCCGGACCGCTGCCGGCACTGCCACCTCGTTTGATGGCGGTGGGGCAGCTGCCGTTGCATCAGCTGACCGATGCCGCTTTCCTGCTGCTTTCTTGTTGCTGGGTGGCCGGCCTTTCCTGTGCCGTGAAGCAGGCTCTGAAGCCTTCGCTGCTGGCGCTGCCGCTGCAGTTGTGCCTGCCGGCGCTGCGGTTGGCGTAGCCTCTGGCATTTGCCTTATGTTTGGTGCTGGGGCTGCTGCACCTGCATCTGCTGCTGCAGCTGCTGGCGTCTGGCTGGCGGCAGTGGGCGGTGCGGTTGATAGCTTTGCTACTGCTTGAGGCAGGGCTGGTGCTGCGGGCACCGCGTCCAAGACTGCCTGCCCATCACCCTCCTGCTGCGGCAGCTTGCCGTGCCTGGCTTTGGTGCCACAGCTGTCACACAGAAGCTTGCGGGTGGTGGGGTGCCTGCAAAGCGGAGGCGTATGGGTCTTTGGCAAGCTATGGAAGAGGGCATGGAACAGCAAAGATGGTTGTGCTCAGCAACCGCGCTCGATGCGTCATGTAGAAGACCGTGTATCCCGAAAGCAATGCTGGCAAGGACTCACCGCCGCCACTTGCTGGTGGCGGTTGCGTGGCAGTGCGTGCAGCGCCGCTCTTCAGTCACCGCCTGCAAATGGTCGGATGTGGCGGGCTCTACACCATTGAGAACAACAGTGCAAAAACCTTTCCATCCAAACGAGAAGTGGGCAATACTGTACTTGACATGCACATATACATTGGCAAGATGATGGACACAGGCCAGACACTTGCAAAGGATGATTAAGGAAAGGAGCCACCCAGCTGGCCATCAAACGCAGCATTGCCTGTTGCTTTTTTGCCTGACGGGCAGCTATGTCCTCCGCCGTTTGGTGGTGCTTGTGAAGCCTGAGGAATGAATAGCACTGCTCGCACAGGCAGGCCTGCACGTCAGGGTGCAAAGGAAGGCAACGGTGCTATGAGTGAATCCAACCTGCAAACCGCAAACTGAGTGGTGGGTGCATCAGCCAGACACTGGGACTTAACAGAGGAACGGTTGATTTACACTATACCAGCTCAAAGCCAGCACATTGGTAGGTTTGCCTCCTGTCCGCCCCCAAACTTACCCCTTTGCCAGGCTCCTTGCGCCATCTGCCGCCTGAGGTGCTCTTGCTGCCACAGTTGCTGCATTGCTTGCTGCTGCCAGTTGTTTCAGCACCGGCTACAGCCGTGCCATCACCCTGGATTGCCTCTGCTGGCAAGCTGTCAGCACTGGCATGGGGGGGAGCTGCCGCCTTGAAGCTGTCACCCTGTTGTTGCTCTGTCTTGTGCCGCTTGACGGGTGGCTCAGCGTCTGCCCCGCTGGCAGGCCCCTGTGCATGTGCAGGAGGCGGCGCGACGGCGCTGTCCTGTGCTCTGGCTGCCATTTTGCCGGTCCCACTGCCAGTCCGCTCCACCTGCCCCTCATTTGTTGGTTCAGGCTCAGGTCCACCCACCGCCGCCGCCCCTGCTCCTGCCACTGATATCGGTGCGGCACTCGCTGCTGGCAGCTGTCGCTTCCCTGCTCCTTTCTTGCTGCCCTGTGGCCGGCCTCGCTTCCGCTTTTGGGCAGGCTGAGGACCTTTTTCGGCTGGTGCTGCCGCTGCTGCGACAGCTGCCGGCCCAGCAGCAGCCGTAGCCTCTGCTTGCTGCTTTATGGATGCCGTTGCAGCTGGTGCTGCTGATGCAGGTGCACCTGGAGATGAACCTGCCAATCCAAGTGCTGCTGCCTGGTCCGGGCCTGGTGCTGCAGTTGGTGCTGGCACGCCAGAATCCAGGGCTGCTGGAGGGAATGATGGCTCTGTGACCGCCTTGTGCTGGGCTGCAGGAGCAACACCTGATCCCGCTTGCGCTTCATCCTCCAGCGTTGGCAGCTTGCCATGCCTTGCCTTTGTGCCGCAGCTGTCACACAGCAGTTTGCGGGTGGTTGGGTGCCTACAAGGCAAAGGTACAATGGTGGTGATCCTGCAGCAAACAACGTGTGGTGATACCAAGCTGACCCCTTCTCGGCATTTGCCGGGAAGGGCTAGGTCCCCAAGCACATGGCTTGCAAACAACTCCTGATCTCACCGGCGCCATTGAGGCGTGCTGATTGTGTTGCAGTGAGTGCACCGCCGTACTTCTGTGATGGTCTGCATATAATGACCTGTGTGGAGAAAGTTTAATGGTAGGCTCCTGTCGCAGGCAATACTGTGCGGGTTTGAGACCTTGCACCGTGGCTGGAACAAGTGATCAATAGTGTTGGCCAGCAACCCAGGCTTGCCTGTTGCTTCTTGGCCTGCCGGGCAGCAATGTCATGCGCCGTTTGGTGGCGCTTGTGAGGCCTGAGGAAAGAGTAACACTGCTGACACAGGAGGGCCTGCAGGTCAGGCAACACAGATGCGCGCCATGGCCGGTCACCGGCTGAGGCCTCATTAATCCATTAATAGTGAATGAAACCGCAACACACCCTAAGCAGACAAGGCTGGTGCATGAGCTGGCCTTGTAAACAACAGCCCCCATATGCACATGAGCAAGCAATAGGCTGTCACAGCAACATCTATAAGAAATTATTGTCCCAACTCTGCTTCCGTTCTAGCGACTCACCCCTGCGCCAGGCTCCTTGCGCCATTTGCCGCCTGAGGTGCTCTGGCTGCTACAGTTGCTGCATTGCTTGTTGCCTGTGCCAGGCGTGTCAGCAGCAGCAGCACCGTCGGCCAAGCCGCTGCCGTCGACACATGGTATGACTGTGCGATCGGCATCCACAGCTGAGCAAGTTGCCGCCGCTCCCTGCCCTGTTCTGCAGCGCTTGTGTGGTGTTTCAGCGCATGGATCGTCATGATCACGCTCAGCAGAGGCTCTGCTTTGCACTGCGTGGCATGCTGTGCTGCTGCCACCTCCTCTGCCCTCCTGTGCCTGCTGACCAGGGCACTGCTGGACGGGCTCAACCATATGGTCTGCCGCTGCTTCTGCCGCCTCTGTTGGCGATGCTGCCGCCGCTACAGCCGTTTGTGGCGCGGTGGCTGCTGGTGGCTCAGCTGTCAATGACGGCGATGGCTTCGCCGCAGCTGTACGCCCCTGCTGCTTCTGCTTCTCCTTTTGCTTTGAGGCTGCTTTTCTAATGCGGGGTGGGCGGCTACTCATCTGCTGCTGGACAGGCTTCAGATTCTCCTCATTACCGTCCAGTGTGACTTCCACTGCAGCCGAGGGCGCCGCAGGCTTTGCCTTTGCCACGACGGCTGGGCCAGAAGCCTGTGGCACAGCAGCAGGCGCAGCTCGAGATGGGCTTGCTGCTGCAAGCAACTGAGCGGCAGGCTCTTGAGTGTGGTTGCCAACCGCTGATTCTTCCTGAACTTGAGCAGGTGCCACAGTGACTGCTGCTGCTGTGCCTGTGTCTGGCTCTGGGGCGGGCGCGACTGCAGCTGGTGGGGTTGCTGCCGATGATGGTGCTGTGGCTGCCGCTGTGGCTGCTGCCGCTCCTGTTGAGGGCCCTGCTTGTGCTGGTGGGTTCGACTTTGCTGCAGCTGCAGGTTCCTGCTGCTGCCGCTGCTGCTGCTGCTGTTTTGCTTGTTGCTTCTGCTCTTGGGCCGCTTTCCTGCCTCGGAGTTGGAGGGTAATCATCTGCTGCTGGGCAGGCTTTGGATCCTCCTGCTGCGTGTCTGTGACTCCCACTAAATCTGTGGGTGGTATTGCTGCCGACTCTGCGATGTTCCCAGCGACCGGCTCCAAAGGTGCAGCCGTTGATGTCACACCGGCTGCACGAGTGGGAAGAGCTGCATCTGCATCTGTGGCAGGCACTTCTGTGCTGGGGCCTATATGACCTTTTGCTGCTGGGGTTGCTGCCACTCTGCGCCTCTTGGCTGCTGCCACCCCAACACCCGTCTCTGTCGCTGCTGGGGCTGGTGTTGCTCGGGCTACTGGCGCTGCTGCTGATACTGCCAGCAGTGGAACGGGAGCCTCCCCTGCCGCCACTCCCTCCTTGCAGAGGCGGTTGAAGTCTCGGTCCTTCATGTCACGGTATGCTGCGGTGCCTCGCTGCCGTTTGCCCCGTCCCAGCTCCAACCCTGCAGCATTACCAATGAACAGACCAGGGCATGTGTCCAACATCAGGCGTGTTAGTTTTGCATCTCAGTCGCAACGGAGGGTTGAGCAAACAACAGTGTCCGCCATATAAGCACCCACGTTACATGTTGTAACGGCAGTTGCTGGCAAGCTACCACTTGTGCCACAGCACGCCAGTCGAGATCACCTGTATCATTGTCTTTCCTGGGCTGCAGCAGCTCCTGTGCCCTCTGCACTAGCGCGGCCACCTCCTCATCAGTTGCAAGCCGGTTGTAGGGTTGTTGGGCTGCCTGGCTGGCGCTGCCACTGCTGCCGCTTTTGTGCTTGCCTCCTGAAATGGATGCCTGGGCTGCCTGCCAGCTAGCAAGCTCCACCTCCTGCAGGCAGCACCCAGAATGGAGGCCAATGCACTTTGTCCAGGGGCTGGCATTGTTAAAAGTCTGCGAATCGACGGGCACAGCCGTCCAGCCACAGAAGCAGGTACTTTCCAAACCCTGGGCAACCCAACCGGCGACACAGCCGCCTGCCCAGCCAGCCGGCCAACAACCAACCTCAGCCAAACACCCAGCGGTTGGCACACACCTGCAAGCGCCGATCCTCTGCCTCAAACAGCTCCAGCTCTGACTCCCCCCTGGCCAGCAGTCGGTTGAGCTGAGCATTGCTGAGCTGCCCAATGCTGGCGCCGTTCACACCGCCGTCCTCCTCACCCGCTTCGCTGCTGCCGCCAGCGTGCTCAGCCTGCTGCTGAACGGAGGTGGAGGTGCGGATTGTGTCTAGCAGGTAGCGCTGCCGCTGCTCCGCGCTGGTCTTGCCATCAAAGAAGCCGCCTGCAAGGTTGGACCCAGTCCGGGCCAATGCCAAGGTGTGCATCTGTCTTAGTGAGAGGTGTGGGGATCAGCAGCAAAACAGCAGGTTTCGACAGGGGCTGGTGAGTGTGCCAAGGCTGGCAGATTTGTGTGGGCTTGAGGGAGGGCTTCACTGGCAATCAGGGCATTGAGGGCAGGCAAAGCGTGAATGGCGGCGGAAAATTTGGAAGGTGGTGTTCCACTGTGAGAGAATCAAGATGAATGGGCACATTCATAATTCTGCAGATGCTTGCCATCGGAAAGCATGGGCACAGCTGTCCAGGTGGGCTGTGCAAGGTGAGCTCATTGAGATATGGTATGCAGTTCCCAGGAGCACATGGTCAAAATTATCTGCTCTTAGTTGTATCGCCTGATGGAAAGCGAGCTGTGCTTGCCCCCTACCACTCCCAACCTGTGATGGATCTGTCCGCCAGCCGCGCCTTGTCTGACGCAACTCCAACCACCCGCTCCTCCACGGTACCCACAGTTTTCAGGCGAAGCACAAGCACCTGCAGCAGTGGCAGGGGGTATACGAGTGCAATGAGCGGTTCCAGAGATGCTGTGCAACAGGCAGCCTGAAGAATATCAGCTGACAACATGGTAGTGAGATGCGGTGGCAAGCGGCGAGTCAAGCAGCAGGGATGGCGTGGCATTGGCAGGTGGCGGCAATGGCGGCGCTGACCTCGCGTGTCTGCCCCATGCGATGTGCGCGTGCCTGCGCCTGCAAATCCATCTGTGGGTTCCAGTCTGCAGGATGGTCAGGCCACCAAAGGGACATGAGGAAGTAGGGCGAACACATTGCTGCATGCAACCAAATGAACCGTGGAAAAGGTAGTCGAAAATCACTGGCATTCTGTCCCTTTTTGCCTTCACTATACCCTCCATCATCAATTTCACTCTGAGCCAGTCGACCTAACTCGCAACATTCCCACATTCCAACACCACACCCACCCATCAACACGCTCACCAGTGTCATACATGATCACCGTATCAGCTGCCTGAAGGTTGAGGCCCACGCCCCCGGCGCGGATGCTCAGCAGGAACACAAACACGTCGCTACCTGAGAGAAAAGAAGTGGGTGTTTGGGGATGGGGGATGAAGCATGGGTGGGTGGGTGGGTGGTGGGTGGGGAAGGTTGGCGGGCAGTTCCTGTCAGGGGCATGTTGTGGCAGCCAACGCAAGGACTGTTAGGGGGGCGTCATTAGGTGTTTTGCCTGGACTGACTGCCTATAGGACAGAGACCAGCCTGTGCCCAGTTTAAAGCCGCCTCCACAAATTACCCTTGTTTTTTGTTGATATACAACAATGGACCTGCTTTTTGTTTCCCAGGGTCGCACCCGGATCGTTGAAGCGGGACACCAGCTCGCCGCGCTCAGCCGCCGCTGTGCCACCGTCCATGCGTAGGTGTCTAAAGCCACGCCAGTCCAGGTAGTCTGAGATGAGGTCCAGTGCTCGAGTCATGGTGCTGAACAGCAGGACCTGCAGTACAGCACCGACGATGACAGAAGAAAGTTGATGGGTGTCAGCGATCCGCACAGCAGTCCTTGATGGCACTACCTTCACATGGCATGCAGGTTTTCAACATACTGCACTTTCCGGGCACACAAGCAAGTTCTGACCAGCAACAGAGCAGAGCTTCATCGCACCTTGTGCCTCCCCGCCTTGAGCTTCACCAGGAGCCGGTCCAGCAGCTCCAGCTTGCTGCACAGCCGCACCTCAGGCGGCAGGCTGTGAGGGGGCAGCAGAGCCTCAGAGCCCTCAGGGTGCAGCCGGCTGCATGTCGCAGGATGGCGAGTTGGGCAGTCCTGGGCAAGCTTGCGTATAAATCAGGGATTCAAACCAAGGCAGGTTTGTCAGCTGCTGAATAGACTGGCACACAAACTCAAGCAGAGATGTAATCAGGCATGCTCCGCGGCACACCCAGCACAGCAGGCCACAGCTGCTGCAACGAAGCACAGCTTGGAAAACATGCGCGCAGTCACCGCACCTGATGAGTGGGTGGTTGCAGATGTTGCGCATCTCCATCAACACATTGTTCACGCCCTTGAGCCCGCCTCTGCCGCCGCCACCGCCCTGGATCTCCCGCTCCATCAGCCTGAACAGCGCCTGCTGGTAGGGGCTGGGCAGCACTGCAGCCGGCAGGGCAGGGGGGCGGGACAAGTCCAGGAGAACCTGAGATAGGAGGAAAGGCAGTGTGCTGGGTGCATTTTGCAAGCAGACTGTAAGTGAGTGCATGTTGTTCACACAACCAGCTCCAACCCATTATCGATGTGTGCAAGCTGCTGTGCTGTGCTGTGCTGTTCCTGTGCGGCCTCGTATAGGGTCCCTCACCTGGCAGCAGTCGCTCCACTTTCTGTGGCAGCTCTGAAGCCACCGTCTCCTTGAGCCGCCGCAGCATGAAGGGACGGAGCACCTGGGCCACAGTGGGGGAATTCAAGGGGCACACATGGTATGCTGGCCACAAGCGCTGGCCTGAGGATAACTTTAACTTTAACGAGTGATGTCTCCCTTTTCAGGCTGCAGCCCAAGCAACCTGAGTGAGTGCTGTTGAACCTGTCCCTGCACAGCCTTCCTTATAATTCAGCCCCCAGACCTGGTGCAGGCGGTTGGTCACAATTAGCGCCTCCTCCTCAGTCAGCATTGCCGCCTCCGCTGCCTCAGCGCTCTCATCATCGCTGCCATCAGCCTGTTCACCTGCACCAGCAGCGGTCCCAGCCGCGCCCCGCCTCTCCGCACCGCCAAACCTGTGACCAGCAAGGCAGGGAATTATATCAGGTCTCCGCTGGCGGCAGATGGGGCTTCAAATACCCTGCAGATCATGCTCCAGGCGAATAGC
This sequence comes from Ettlia oleoabundans, assembly GCA_019693395.1. Classification (NCBI taxonomy): domain Eukaryota; kingdom Viridiplantae; phylum Chlorophyta; class Chlorophyceae; order Chlamydomonadales; genus Ettlia; species Ettlia oleoabundans. The sequence continues at coordinate 3,825 of JAAMXP010003695.1, read as the reverse complement.
CCTTTCCCCCTCAATTCATGCAGACATACCACTCTTGGAAGTCATCCCCCGAGTTGAACAGTGAGGGCATGAGGAAGTTGAGCAGGCTCCAGAGCTCCTCCAGCCGGTTCTGAAGGGGCGTGCCTGCAGAGTGGGCAATGGATAGACACAGAAGACCGGAAGCCCTTCAATTAAGGTCTCTTCGCAGCTTACAGGAACTTGATTGCCGAGAATGTTGCGGCCGTGCGAGTGGGAGACATTTCAGGCTGAAGCACCCGCCAAGCTGCCGTCATCACTTGCACACCTGTGAGCAGCAGGCGGTGCTGCGTGGAGTAGGAGCGCAGCTCTGCATTGAGTTTGCAGCCTGAGTTCTTGAGGCGGTGGCCCTCATCCACCACGAGATAGCTCCAAAACACACGGGACAGACGGGGCCTGCACACAAGCATGGGCAACTCAGGGCCATTGCAGCATGCTGGGCGCAGAAGGCAAGAGGAGGCATCAGAGGTCAGGTGGCTACTGTGAGCAGCCAGGTTTGCTCTGCTTGCAACACAGTAGCCCCCGATACATGTGAGAGCACGAGGCAGTGCCAGCGTCATAGTTGAGCCTGTTGGCATTCCTCCTTCCCAGCTTACTTGTCGTTTTTGCCCATGAGGAAGTCATAGGTGGTGAGCACCACATGGGTACCCGCTCCAGCGCCGCCGCCCCGTCCGCGCCGCAGCTGTCGCTCCCAGACCGTCTCCCGCTGCTCTGCAGAGCCCTTGTAGGACACCACCTTGATCCCAGGTGCCCACCGTGCCAGCTCAGCCTCCCAATTGGGCAGCACTGAGGAGGGGACGGCTATGAGAACGGGGCGCCACCCTTGAAGCTCTCCCACAAGGTGGCACACCAGGGCAATGACCTGCACAGTCTTGCCTGCAAGGAAGCAGCACACATTACAGACACAGAGACATGGGTGAGGAAGGATCACAGCAGATGCTGGCAGCTACATGACAGCGGACGGCGATATGCACAGTGACCACACGCTCAAAGCCTCTTGATGCCTCAACGGCACCCAATTTAACTTTGCCACGGGGTACAAACCAATGGGCAAGCTAGGGAGCGCCACCCACCCAGCCCCATCTCGTCCGCCAGTATTCCATTTAGCCCCTGTCGCTTTAGGCCCACCATCCAGCGCAGCCCCTCCATCTGGTACTCACGCAGTACACCACCTGGTAGCGGTAGGGGGGAGCCACAGGGCACATGGTGGTAGGCAGGGTGGCGGACATCTGGCAGCGGAATGTGTTTAAGCAGCAGAGCCAGGCACAACATGCTGCACCCACTGTGGCCAGGTACTACGCTCCACCTGCCTGGGTTCAACCCAGTGTTCTCAGGCCATAACACAGCGCAGTTATCCCCCTGCGGCAGTCCAACCTATGCATAAGGTGATAAGACAAGGAAAGCACCCACCAGTCAGCAGCTTTGGCTTGCAGGGCACATCTGCCTGGAAGGCCTTGGCAAGCTGGTTCCAAGCCTCGTGGCTCTGCTCAAGTGCGGCAATGCCACTGCCGCAGACGTCAAGGTCGCCACTGCGGCTGCCTGCGCGAGGGCTGCCACTCAGGGATGGGCTGCCTCCAGTCGCGGCTGTGGCTTGCAGCACCTGGCCTGCTCCCGCAGAGTGCAACCGAGCAGCCAGCCGCCGCAGACAGCTGTCGGTCTGCAATGCAAGATGACGACGGTGGGCTCCTTTAGGTCTAATAAATTCTGCCAGAAGTTGAGTTTCCTTGTTTGCATCCAAGAGACCACACTGCAACAGGCAGGTCCAGTCTGCTGATGGGCACCTGGCTCAGCAGGTGCTGGATCTTCGCGCTCTTGGCTCCCTGCCCCTGCTGCACCAGCCGCATATACTCCTCCACATCATTGCTGCGCAGTGCCGCCATGCGCTCACGCTGCTCCCGCGCTCTGAGGTGACACAGGCAGATGAAAGCAGGGGAGTGGAGGTCAGTCAGTCAGTCAGTCAGGCAGGCAGGCAGTCAGGCAGTCAGGCAGGCAGGCTGGCAGGCTAGATAGGCATGATTAGCAGAAAGGGTACTCTAGCTGGTAAATGTGGATGAGAGGAGGAAGATAGCTGCCCCAGTATGTGAATGTCTGTCACTGCTGTGAAGCTGCTGGGTGCTAAACGCCTTGCCCAGAGCAGAACATTTCCCCACCGCTTCTCCCGCCACGCCTTCTTCAGCTCCTTGTGCTGCGCCAACACCGCGTGGTTGAGCACCTGCTGCTGCTGCCACCGCTGCTGCATTGCTGCTGTGAATTGTGCGACAGGCAGCGCCTGCTGCTCTTGAGCGGCTCTGCGCTGGCCCACTGCCTCTCTCAGGATGCCTGCAAGGGCCGCTTGTGGGTGCAGCAGCGGGCCGCCAATTGCACCAGCTAGCAGCAGGGCCCTTTCAGAGGACAGCAGTCGCACGTGTAAGCTATGCTTGCATGCTCCCTCCTGCAGCTGCACCAGAAGCTGTTTCTTCACACGGCATGCTTGTTGGGTGCTCAGCAGCTTGGTGGCCACGGCTGCGACTGTGCGGCCATGCACCAGCGGGCGCAACGTCAGGCGGCAGGTGGAGGGGTCGGTAGGGTCAACCGCCAGCCCAGCTGCTACCTCCCTAGCATCCTCCACAAGTTGCTGCAGATCTGTTGTTGTTCGGCCAGACGCAGAGCCTGGCTGGCTCACTGGGCCGTCACCACTCTCTCCAGTGCCGCCTGAGGCATCCTGCCGCACTGCAGCACCTGCTATGGTGCGACGCATGCCATCAAGGTATTTGCCTGGGGCAGCCGTCAACTGGGTTGGTGGTGGGCTCCTGCAGAAGTAGAAGCAACAGGCACGCACACGAGCCAAGCAGCGGTCAGCATGCTGGGTGGATCCCTCTTCTGCCTGTGCCGTGTGCAGGCGGGTTGCTGCAACGCAATCTTGGTGTTGCTCACCCAGAGGGTTGCAGCTAACCTGTGTTGATAAGTAATCGGCAGCTGGAGCTTGAGCTTGCTGGCGGCCTGAGCCGCTCGGAGCGCCGCTAGCTGCCCAGCATGCTGCGCTGCTGCTGGTTTTGCGTGGCTGATGCTTGTGGCGGACAACTCCAGACCATGGTCGTTGATGCCTGATTGTGCCAGGGCCCTGCAAGAAAAAGCAGGTTGTGACAGTCTCGCCTCAGCATCAAGCAGCGGCAATGGCCAGAAGCGTCATTCGTACGAAGCAGCTGCCTCTGCCTTTGCACGAATCGCTTACCTGTTCAAGATGCAGATTGCACGGGTTGTGAAATGCTCGTCACCGGGGCTTGTGCTGCTGTGAGCGGAGGCCACTGCCTGCAAATGTGGGGGATGGTGAGGCAGCTCCTGGAATGGTGAGCGTGTGGCTGGGGCATCACGGTGCACAGGTGGGTGAGTGTTGCTCATGGCGTGTGCTTCGATCTGTCTGATGCCCTCACCAGCTGAAGTGCACGTTGCAATTTGAGCTGCACTCCCTGCTGCCCTAGACCCTGCAGCAGGGAGGCTGTGGCCTGCAGCAGGCCAGAGCAGTCCAGGTTCAAGTAGGCCGTGTCGGTGATCGGCCCCGCGGCGGCCTGCATGGCGCGCACGGCCCTTGTGGGGGCTAGCGGGGCCTTTGGTCTGCAAATACAATCGCTGGTAAACTTGCAGACTCGCTAAAAAGTCGACGACCTCGCGGCACTAATCCGCTCCGTGCATTGAGCAGGAGACTCGATGCATCCTGTCGCAACTTGCACGTTTAGCGCGCCAAGGGCACCCATGAGCTACATGGAGCCCAGCATGTGTTGCGTGCTGATTTGGCACCTCGCCGGATCGGGAAAGTCGCCTGCGGCGCGATTT
>JAAMXP010003694.1:94011-106601 GCA_019693395.1 Ettlia oleoabundans | reverse complement strand
ACCCCGCCCACCGTTGCCCTTTCATGATGTCGTGCAGATGACGAATGGGGCCGCTGGGATGGGTCCAGCAAGGGCAAGGTGGGTGGCTGGTTTCCAGGTTATACCATTCCACCCAATATGGAACTTGCCTGCGTGATGACATATGTTATCACGGTTTTGGCTGTGGGTGCTCGCGTGACTGCGCAGATCAGCTCCCTGTCAATGCTGGTTGTGTGCCTTTTGCTGACCGTGTGTGTGCTGTGAGGTTTGTTGCAAATGTGTGGGGGTGTCTGGGTTCAGATGAGCCTGCGCACTGTGGAGGAGCTGATGGGGGGGCTGATGGACGACGACTGGCACAGCCTGCCACGCTGGAAGCGCATTCCCTCCCTGGAAGCAGGTGGGGATGGCATGGGCTGATTGCCACTTTGTTGTGTGCCAGGCAGTAATGGTTAGTGTGGGGCCTGTGGTTGACGGCCGCTTTGCCGTGGGATGGCCGCCAGTCTCAATGTCTTGTATTTTGGGCTCTTTTCCTTGCCTGGACAATCGACGCAGCACATCCTCAAAGTGCACTGTGAATGTGATGGTTGCACAACAGTTACCGTGTCACTGTGCCGCGGCTTGTTGTGCAGTTGCGCTGGCGCTGAATGCAAAGGCGATGCTGCCAGCAATCTGGTTCATCTTCAGCCGCCGCGAGTGCGACTTGGCGGCCCGCCATCTCGAGATGCACGGTGTGAGCCTAACCAACCCTCAAGGTTAGTACAAAGGAAGAAAGCGAAAGGCAGGCATTTGCATGGACAAGGCAAGATAGTCGGTAAGTAACTCATGTCGCACATTCCTGTGTTTCCACCTTGGTTAACATTGCTCTCACAAATTGGCAGAAGTTTGTCCCCCAGTTTCAGTCCCCCTTGCCCCTTCCCTCTGCAGAGCGCCAGCAGATCCAGTGGGAGCTGGATGCCCTAGCAGCAGAGCAGCCAGAGGCAGTGAAGGGGCCCTTTGTGGAGGCGCTGCTGAGGGGTGTGGCCTCTCACCATGCAGGTTGCCTGCCCGCATGGAAGGGCCTGGTGGAGCGACTGTTCCAGAGAGGTGGGTGTGAGGTCGGTGGGTGCAGCTGGTTGGCTGGTGGGTTGGATGGTAGCAGGGCTTTGGTGGGCTGCTGGCTTGCTTTGAGTAGATTGGGGTTAGGTTTAGCAGCTGCTGGCTACCATGGCTTCCAAAACAACAACACTCTGAGCTGCATAAACTGTATGAAGAGGAACATTGTGTTACAACAACAGGAGTTCCTGCTAGTGTGGTCAACGTTCCTGCTCCCCAAGCCCGTTAGGCGCACCAGCGCTGAGAGATTGTTGAGCGCTGTAACGTGCCCCGCTGTGCATGACCGGCCTGCAGGTGTGTTGAAGCTAGTGTTTGCCACGGAGACGCTGGCAGCCGGAATCAACATGCCAGCTCGCACCACACTCATTGCCGCGCTGTCGCGGCGCCGGGACGGCGGCATCGGCAGCTTGCAGCATAATGAGCTCCTTCAAATGGCAGGTCGGTGGGGGGTGGTCTCTTGTTGGTGTTGCAGCGACAGCTTTGTTGCCTAATGTGCCAAAGTAGCCTGAGTGAGGAAGCGTGAGACTGCTCTCGTGCATGCTCTAAGTGATCAGCAGTCCATTCCATGTGCCAAGCTGCAGCACCTGATGATGCTGTGTCAGCAGCGGAATACTGGCTTGAGCATTTCCCAAGTCTGCGCTGACATTTGGCAAGAGCGCCTTGTGTTTATTTCTTGTGCGCCCCTCCTTCCTCCCATGGTGCAGGGCGTGCAGGGCGCCGGGGCTATGACACAGTCGGCAACTGTGTGATACTGCAGGTCAGCTCAAACACAGGCAGGGTCTGATGGCGCATGCGCAGCACTTGGTCAACTGTCAAAAAGTGCATGGTTTACACATTCACAGCAGCCTTGCCTCGCTTGCCTGAATTGACTTCCTCAAGCCCATGCCATGCTATGCCATGCTCTGCTCTGCAGAGCAAATGGGAGGACCCTGATGTTGCATGGGACATCATCCGGCGTGGGCCGGAGCCACTTCGCTCCCAAGTGGGTGCTACCTTTCTTATAAGTTTCAAGCTGATGCGTTTCTGCATGCGATCCTGGCGGCTCTCCTTTCCTGAGCTCACATATGCTCCACTGCACTCCTCCATTTATTGCAGTACTTCAGCAGCACCCGTCGTTTCCCCGTTCTCCTATGATGCCAATCCTTCCCTACCCTGCTCTCTCGCAGCCGCCTCCCAGCGCCTTTCTGCCCAACGCTACCCTTGCCTCCAACTGACCCCCCTATGAAGGAGAATACTAGAAGCAAGAGTGGCCGAGGCAATACTCGTATCCCATACTTGCATCATAGCATCGCAGTCCTCATTCAACCAGGTCAACTTGTTATCTTCTCGTTGCAGTTTTCAACCGGGTATGGCATGGTGCTCAACCTGCTCTACACCCGCACCCTGCCTGAGGCACGCGCCTTCCTGGACCGCTCCTTCTCTCGGTACCTCGCCTCGATTGGGTCCCAGGTGGGTGGAAGGGGGAATGACTGGGCGCGTTTGGTAGTAGGCAAGGTCGAATGTGGTTGGCTGAGCAGAGGTCGCGATAGCAGGGCGAAACCCAGCAGAGAAGGGAAAGACTGTCCCAGGGTTGGTCGCGTGACTAGGCAGCTATGTTTGTCAGTCATACCAGCCAGTACCAGCTTGGGACGTGCCTCGTTTGCTTCCTCTTGCTTTACTCGTGCAACTTGCCACCTCCACCCCATCTAAATACTTTGTTTCATCTCCACCTCGGTGCCGATGCCTCCTTCCCGCAGCGGCGACTAGCAGAGGCGGCACGGCTGGAGGCGCAAGCCACGGCCGTGCTGGATGACGTCGCGCGCCGGGCAGGAATCCACGAGCAAGCAGAGGCGCTCTGGGCAAAGTGCGTGCACTCGTGTAATGTTCCAGAACAGTTTGGCAATGAACGTCTGTCAGGGGCTTGGGGACCTGCATGGGCGGTTGCATTCCGGAGGTCTCTGTATCTGAAAAGGCAGCTGAGTGACCCATCCAGGGTGATCAGGCCCGCTTACTAAGCCGCTGAACCTGCATGGGGTAGGCGCCGATTCAAGCCATGCCACGCTTCTGGAGTGGTTCATAGACGCCTCGATGACCGTGGCTCTCCCTCACCGTGCCTCGCCCCCGCCTCCCTTGCCTTTCCCTGAACCTGTACTATATTTGGCACCGTTTGATGTCCTTTGCCGCACTTCTATCACCCTTCTCCTCTCTGGCGCAGGTACCAGAAGCTGCAGGGGCGGTTGAAGGAAGAGAAGCGAGCAGCCAAGCTGCTGCGGGCTCAGCTGGCGGAGGAGAGGGCAGGCGCTGCAGGTAGTCTCCAAAGATAGGACCAGCCGCGCCCGCTCGCGCCCAACCCCACCGCCCATCCCAAACTCCCAACCACCCCACCCATCCCGCCCCACACCACCCCCGCCGCCCCATGCACAAGCGCATCACACCATTGAGTCGCCATTTGCTGAAATCTCTCCGGGTCTGTGCTGCAGAGCTGGCATTAGAGCGCCTGAGCCTGCCGCGTCTGGTAGGGCTCGACCTGTCAGCCAGCAACCTAGGTGGGTGCTAAACAGGTCTCACCACCTCGCCACACGCACCTCCATCGAATGCCACACCAACCCCTACCTTTTCTGCTGCCTTGCTGTCCGTGCATTGCTTGCACGGTGGCTGCAGGGGACTCTGACTATCGTCTGCCAGCGCTGCTGCTGTGCGGCCTTGAGCGGGGTTCCACGGGTGTGTGGGTGGTCGAGGCTGAGCCAGACTACCTCTGCCTTGGGGCCGACAACAAGCTGTACCAGGCGAGCATGGGGGCGTGGTTTGCTTGTATGTGTGGTTGAATGGCGATGGGTGTGGTGGGGCCGCAAACAATCCCTTCAACAGATGTCACAAGTGGTAAGCGGGAAACAACCAACAAACGCCTGTTGGATCTCAAACCTGCTTTCTCGCTCTTGGCCAGCTGTTTGGACTTGCTTAACAACCAACAGAGCACAGCAATCAAACTTGTGTTTCCTGGGGACAGGTGCAGTTCCTTGAGCGCAAAGTGGTGCCTGCCTCGGTTTCCGTTGGCAGCAGCTCTCAGGAAATCGGTCACAGACCACCTTCCACAGCTGTCACATGGTGCTTGCCCCAGCATCACACGGAACACGCCACATCCTACCACTTGTGCAGGTGGGAGCACGCCACATCTCCGCCATCTCTGAGGGCTCTCATCCCGTCACTGAAGATGTGGAGGCTTGTGCCGCGGTATTGAGGCACGCCCAGGCGCTGCGTAGTAGAAGTGAGTGTGCTATCTAGAGGTGGCAGGGTGTGAAGAAAAAGAAAAGGAAGAGCAACCCTTGGGCGTATGTTGAGAAACCCAGCAGAGGAAGGAAAGGGCTTAATGGGCCGCCTCTTGCTGGGTACCATGCTGGCACGGTTTTCTTTTTTTTTTTTAAGGAGAAATAGCGTGAGCAGGGCGCAGGGCAGCTTGTCCAGGGCCCGGGATGGCCTGGGCAGGGCAGGGCATGGCCCAAAGGCAGGGGTCGCTGCGCTCAGCGAGGTTGCTCGCTTGGCTCGCTTTGGCACAATACTGTTGGAGCTGCAACTGAGCCGGTTTGCAAGCAACCAACGAATTAATTCAGTGACAGCTCTGGACAGCTGGTGCCCGTCCATGCCCTTGTTGCCTACTGTCTTCCATCCTTGACGTGTACTGTCATTGCAAGTGTGCAACATCCGTTGTTGTAGACTGGAGGGAGTTGTCAGGCGAAGTGGGGTGCGCAGAAGGCTCTGTTGTGACTGCTTTGGTGGCAAGCAAGCTGCTGGCGCCTGCTGACATAGTGCCACGTAAGCTAGATAGCTTTTTGGGCATGGCTGCTTTGCATGCTGAGCTTGCTCTGGCGTTGCCCAAGGAGGGGCAGATTAGTTGCTGCCATCTACAGCCGGGTTGCCCGTTTCAGGGCTTGCATTGCAAGGCGGGCCCTGGTGTGTACAGCCATCCCTGCTTGGTTCGTTGCCTCCAGTTTTCAGATTGCAGCGCAGAGCCATGCCTGGTGCTGCTTTCTGCGTCCCACGTGTTGTCCTGATCTGTGTTGCTTTCTGTTCTTATTGTTGATTTGTCAAGGAATGCCCCTAAGTGTTGCCCGCAGTGGTGCCGTCTGCCGAGGGCCTGGATGCGCTTGAGGAGCAGCGGCGAAGGATACGTGGGGTGAAGGTTCAGGTGGGTTAAGTTTAGGCGGGTGAAGGCCCTGGGTTAAACATAGGCGGGTGAAGGCCCAGGTGGGGTTAGGGAGCAGGTGTGTTGACTCCAGCTGGGGTGAACTACCAGGTGGGTGAAGAAGGAGCAGGTAGGGTGCAGCACAGGTGGGGTTGGATGCCGGGTGGGACGAAAGGCATTCTAACCTGCCAACCCTTGCTTTTTGTGTCTTCTACTTCCTTTCCAACAGCTCAGCGAGATCAAGGCGGACCGCAGCTTCATGAAGGCGGCCAAAGCGCTGAACAAGCAGGTGGGCAGCATTAGCACATGGAAGCTATCGGGAGTCTGTCGCTGCTGCACTGCGTGCCAGGAGATAAGGCTTGCGCATGTGTACTACCACGGTTGTTGCTCTGAAGCAACTGCTGCCAGACATGCCCTCTCCACATCCTGCTTTCAGCACGTTATGGCTTTTCCTCCGGTAAGCCAGCCAGGCTGCTTCATGAGCGCGTCTTATAGAACACAATGCCCCCTCTTTGGGCCCATTATGTTGCTCCTTTGCAGGCAGCAAAGGCGGCGGCGCTCATGGAACGTGCTGCCATGCTGCGAGCTGAGGTGGGGGAGCAGCCCGGCAGCAGCTGGCGGGCATTTGAGGACTTTCTAGCCATCCTGCAGGACGCAGGTGCGCTACACCTGCTGGCTGAATGGATGCTCAGCTGAACTGCCTGAGGCTGGTTTGATGGGGCAAGGTGCTGGTTGGCTTGACCTGGCCTGTCCTGTCGTCCCCCTGCCTGCCTGCCTCCCTGCCGTTATGCTGATCTGGCTTGGTCTGCCAGGTGTGGCATGTAAGACGCTGCCTGCCCCCCTGCCGCCACGCTGGCCAGGCCTGGTCTGGCGATGACTGTCTGCCACCACACGCCACACTGCCTTGCAGATGAGCTCACAGCAGAACAGGGAGTGTAAGTATGTTAACCTGTTGATACATCCTTGTTGTGTCACTTCTGCCTGCCCGCACTGCAGGAGCCTTGTTGGGAGCATCCGAAGCACCGCAGCAGCTGGAGGCAGACGCCTATGCAAGCAGCAGCAGCAGTGGCGGCACCATTGCCAGCGGCCAGCACAGCAGCGGCAGCTTGGATGCAGGCAGCGGTGGCAGCGGTGGTGCATTAGCGAGTCCTGGCTCAAATGGCAGCAGCACAGAGGAGCAAGTGGTGTTCACTCCTCTGGGGCTGGTGGCTCGGGAAGTAAACTGCGCAAACGAGCTGTGGATGGCGCTGGTCCTGACCCACTCGGCAGTGCAAAACCTGCCGCCGCCGCAGCTCGCAGGAGTGCTGACCGCAGGTGAAGTGCGCCTTGTTGGTGCAGCTAATGGGGAATGTTCATAGCCAGCCCGCAATGTGGCGGCCAAAAACTGCCTGTGGAGTGATGTATGCGGGCGCGTTTCGCACTGTTGTAGCGAGGCCTTGGGGCGGCGGACTGGGGCAGCGCATGGCACATTGTCAACACTTGCAGCAAGGCATTGCGAAAACAGCCAGAAGGCTGCAGCCAAAGCATCTGTGGCCATCCCTTCTCACCTGGCTGCTTGCATTGGTCGCCCACCAATCGCTTGTCTAGCAATTTTGATCTGCCTGGAAGTGCCTGCCTGCCTGCCTGTGTCCCCGCATGACTTCCTACCTGCAGTCATATCGGCAGAGTGTGTGTCCCGGCCCAGTGTGTGGGCTGCCTACTCGGCCACCGAGGGCGTGACTGCAGCTGTGCTGGAGCTGGAGGGTGTGCGCCAGCAGCTGGCGGCCCTGCAAGTGCGGCACAATGTGGAGGCGCCTATTTCTGTGGACCTGAGGCTGGCGGGACTGGTGGAGGCCTGGGCCTCAGGATGCTCCTGGGAGGAAGTAATGCAGGTGAGAGGATTTGGTATTCTGCTTAAGCTTCCGGCATTGCTGAAGGGTCGACTGGCTGGACATGCTGGGAGAGAACTGGTTTTGACGTGCCGGGGCCAGCGAGGCCGGCAGCAAGCTTTGGTTTGAGGTCTAGGGATCTGCCGTGTGACATGGTGTGTGGGTGTTTGTGCATGGGAGCAGGTGCACCTTTATGGGTCCGGGGTCGGCGGCAGCCGGCAGTACTTTCAATTTGCATGGCAATGCGTAGGCGTGTGTGATGCCCAGCGCTTGTGTCAGCGTGCAGGCCCCGCCACCAACTGCTGGGTTGTTAACCCTTTTTCTTGGTTTGTGTGGACTGCAGGATTGCAGCTTGGATGATGGAGACGTGGCGCGACTGCTGACACGCACGGTTGACCTTTTGAGACAGGCAAGCTTGACAATCGCACAAAGTTTGCCCTCGACCTGGTGCAGCGGTGGCACAAGGGGGCTGCCCTGCTACTGCAAATCGTCAAGCTGGCCGTAGCAACATTCTTCGCTCATCTTTGGCTGCTGAGCGTTGCAAGGACCAGGTGGAACTTTGACGCTGTGTTTGGGTTGTTGTTTCCGGTCCTCTGCAGGTGGCCTACTGCGACACGCTGCTGCCGCCGCTTCGGAAAAGCGCGCGCCAAGCCATGACTGCCATGGACCGCAAGCCCATCAGTGACCTGGTTGCCTGAGGGCTTGCAGCATGCATCTGCTCCTGCTTCATGTAACCTCTTAAAGAGCCAGGATCTTGTTGAGTGCTGCCCGCCCCAAGATCTGGAAGCAGAGCCTGTCTGGGACTTGTTTGCAGCGACGCTTGATCAGTGCGCCCACCCACCCACATGTGGCCAACGTCTCGGCGGATCGGCGCCGCCCGGCAGCCTTCCCGTATGCATTATATAGCAATGTGGCAGCGTTCTGGCGTATTTGTGCTCCCTTGCATGCCCCTGCAAGGATGTGAGCCCTCGGCAAGTAGACCCGGGCAAGCTGGGCCGTTTGATGGATTCTGTCGTCATTTGAGCCCCCGACACGCCCCGACACGCCTTACTCTTCCCCGCCTGCCTGATCACTTTCCTGCAAGTTGCCCTAGAGCAGCACGCGCCTTGTTGCCCTGCCATCCCGCCCTCACCCCAGCCAACAACATGGTCAAGCTCACCGTGCGCCCCAACCTCCGCCTGGCCGATGATGGCGGCAAGCAGCAGGCCACTGGCGGTCTGAAGGCCATGATGGACCACGGCAACGCCACCTACTCCGTGTCTGTCACTGCTGACGGCGTCCGCAACTCTGACCCCCTGGACGGCCTTCGCCTGGGCATGAGTCTTAAGGACGGCTCCCTGTACGCGGTGTACGAGCCCAGCAACGGAAACCACCTGCTGCGCGTGCAGAACAGCGTTTCGGTAGGTGTCGTGTGCGTGCTTGCGGGCCGCTGAGGTGCGACATCTCGCATATTAGGCCGATCAAGTGCTTTTGCCTGCGCCAGGCTGCGGTGCAAGGTGTTGTGCAGCCTGAAAGAGCCGTTGGTGTGAAGTGGGGATAGGCCCAGCTTTGAGCGAAATATTTTCCCGTTGCGCACTCGCAGGTGCGTGATAAGGACGTGCGCGTCAAGATCACCGACATTGCGGGCGCAGAGCGCGGTGAGTGGCCCGCATAAGACTCACGTTTTTGTGTCATGATGCACGACCCACGCGCCCCAGTTGCGACACCAAAAGCGGGCCAATCTCCCTGTCAGGCAGCTTGGTTGATGCGGCATAACCTCCTGCTGCATGCTAAGAGGCAGGATGTGAGCTGCCAGGATTTGGTCCTAGCCTCTCCCTTCTCTGTCCGCTGCCTGCGCTCCGGTCACCTGCTGAACTTGCTCTGCCATTTCTCTGCTTGCTATGCATGCAGCGACCTATGTCAACTGCGCGGTCAATGTGGACGACAGCAACAGCGCCAAGGTCATCTACCGCTGCAACCCTGGTTCCAAGTGAGTGAAGGCGCACGGGCATAGCCTGCAAGCCGTAACACCAGCCCGATGTCACTGCCGACTGCATACTGCGTCCTTCCCAACCAGACCTGGCCTTCCTGCCCCTCTGCCGTTCAACGGGTTAGATCGCAATGCTAGTGCATCCTAATCCAAACAAGCGAACCACTCTCTAACCTCCCTGCCCCTACCCGGCTTCTTTGCAGGCTGGACTACCGCAACGCCGTTGTGGGCTGGGTCTACCGCAAGGATGACCTGGAGGTAGGTGGGCCCCCGCTCATCGTCTGTCCCAGCCTTATGCCTTCATCCACAAAGCAGCCTTTTCCTCTGTGACTCGGCGCATTATTTATAGAACTGCTGTTCGCCCTCTTGTCCCCGCTAGCCTTATGCCAAATGCACCACTTTTGCAATGTCGCCGCCTGGTGCATATCCTGCTTGCAAGTGCTGACAAAAATACCCTCACAACTACTGATGCCGCACCACCCTGCTGCCTGCCTGCCTGCAGGTTGAGCCCCGCTACAACCTGGGCACTGAGTCTCTGTCTGCGGGCGTGACCTACCGTGTGGACGATGAGAACCGCGTGCGCGCCATCTTTGACATGGGCTCCAACCAGGTGAGACACTTGCGGGCCGAATGTGGTGTGACTTGAGGCACGCCATGCATATGTCAGCAGCGAACTGTACCCCGGGTTCCCAGCCTGCCAGCCTAACAGCAATGACGTTGTCCAATAGCCAGGCAGCCTGCGCTGCGTGCACACAGGGCTCCTTCTTTGCATATACCCCACCTCCACCTCTCTGCCTGTACTTTTAGCACCTCTGTGATATACTCTTACCCTAGCAGCACCACATTTGCACAGCGCACTCTGTCGCGGCACGCCCCGGAACTACGCGATTCATGCATATGTCAACCACAACCAAGTGTTTTGTGTCTACGTCCAACTGGATTCGTAACCTGATCACCCCCCTTTCTTTCAACTTTCCACAGGCCCACCTCACCTGGTTCAACACCGGCAGCCTGGGCGGTGGCGGTGAGACCCGCGTGAGCGCCAGCATGAAGCTGGACAAGGACAACATGCAGCAGGTGCGTGTGGGTGTGCCTTTTATGCGAGGAAACTGCCAATAAAAGCCGCTTGTGTCTCGCACGACTGCGTCCTGCATGCCAACAACCATGATGCCTGCGGAATCTGGAGAGCTGTTATATGCGTTTCCCTCCCCGCCAGTGTGCCAGCTGCTGCCCTAACCTTGCCCCCAACCCTACCCACATTCTCTGCAGATGCCCACTATCATGATCTCCAAGAACTGGGATCTTGACATGTGAGCCAGCCCAGCATGCTGAGCGTGGCACCCAGCTCCCCGCCCAACTGCTCTCCTCCCCTGATCTCGGCTGCCACGCTCCGCGTCTCCAGTGTTTGTCCCAGTGTCTGCCAGCGTGACGTGCATGCCATCAAGGCCGGGGTTGGTCCGTGTGGCCCCATGCCCCTCATTGCCTTGTCTCCATTTTTCGACCTGGCACTCTGCCATCTGCCATAAACTCGCCATCCCTACTCATCATCTATGCACTGCCTGACTGGGCATGGCTCACCCACATGGGCCCCCGCTTGTGCTGTACATCCCTGGCTCCCTACCTGTGTCGCGTCTGTGCTGTATTTATTGGTGCGCTGCCGGTCGTTTTCAGGGGTTGGGCGTGGGCGGGGGTTGCTGCAATTGCCTGCCCCTGACCCATCCCTCCCATTCACTCATCCACCGTGGCGCGCGTGAAGAAACAATCCGGTACTTGGTTCATACACAAAAAGAGCGAGAAGATCCAATTTTCCTGGTTTTTAAATCCCGACTGATGTATCCACCCATCCCTGTTCCACCCTCAGTTTTGGTCCCTGTGCCTTGACACGCGGGCGGGCGGTGTATCCTGTTATCGCTGCTTCTAGCGCTGGCGGTTTGCCTGCACCCCTTGAGACCACTCACTGCCTCCTTTTCGAAATTATACCAGATTCTGTGCCGACGGCAGCGCAGTCTGGGTGGGCCTCTCCACCTCTGTGGCCCCCCAATTTTTCTGGCTGCCTGCTGCAAGAGGCTGCACCCACTGCGATCCATTTTCCCACTGGCCTTGCAACTGACAAAAATGTATGGCCGTGCCCCGCGCGCCCGACTTCCCCTGTAATCATCCACACATTTAGATTGAAGCATTGGGTGAAGCTCAAAGTGAGCTTTCATGCTTTCACACTGTGTCCGTGAGACGGACGAGGAGCGCGCTCCAGCGGTGTGGTGGTGCATGGAAGTTCCTGTTTGCACTGACGCTCCTGGTGTTGTGAATCTCGTTTGAAACGTTACAAACATTTTCGATCCTTTTTTGGAAGAGGAGACGTGTTTTGATTTCGCTGGGTTGCGTGAACGGAGGGTTTCCTAGAGGAGTTTTCGGAACTGGCAGCTAGGGGAATTCCCGTATCAAAGCAACAATCACCATATCGCAGCAACAGGCTTGGAGTGTCGACGAGGTGAAGAGCGACAGGTTGCACTGGTGAACCTCCCTGAACCGAGGCTGTCAAGGAGCTTTACCGTTTTTGTGGGCACGCTTACGTTGGCCACATGCCGCCTTCAACGATTGCTAGGCGTTAGCCGTCGCTCCAAAGCACCGCCAAACGTTGCTACTGCCCGCTGGTACTTGCTGCTTTCGGCAGGCTATAACCCTCTAGTGATATGGGAAGTACTGTTGCATTACCGTCTGCAGGTTTGTAACTGGCACTTACGATGCTAGGCATTGCACGCCAGTCAGCATTTGCGGCGCCGCTGCTGTTGCTCCTTGGTAAGCTGGGTGCTGCCCGATGCCTCTTCCAGGCTCGATTGGAAATGGAAAGATGCCCCCCACTACAGAATGCCAGCATGACTGCAACTGATCTCTGGATTCCGACATCGTCCAAACCTCAGTTTGATGGAGAAAACGGCAGCAGATGCTGACCCCATCTTCGCTGTTGTTGCCAATTCCCGCCGCTGTTGTGTGTGAAGCAGCCTGCCTGGCAGCGGCACTGGCAGGTCAAGGCAACGACCAGCAGACCACCAGCCTATACAATGGAGGCTTCTCTGGTGGGTGCACAGCGGACAGCAGCAGGCCTCGGGCGATTACCGCGGTACCTGGTGTTGCCGTAAGCCACCAGCCGCGTGCTAGGCGGCCAACCGCTGCGCATGTTGCTGGCTGCCTGTCTGCCTGCTTGTTCCTTGGGCGTCTCTTCCAACCGTTTTGGCTCCAGCGCCCCTGGCCACTGTTTGGTTCTCTGTGGCTCCACTGTTGTCTGACACCACCCCTGTGGTTCCAGTGTGTGGTTTGGGTAGCCTCAACCCACAGAGGGGATGTCATCTGCTCTTCCACTTGCCTTACCTGCTTCCAGTCACCGACATCCACGGGAAGGAAATGGCCCTGTCTGAGCTGGCGGGAAGCGTTACACTCATTGTCAATGTGGCCTCCCAATGTGGCTATACAGGTACAATCCACCCCCAGGCTCTGTCCTAAACGTGACTGCCCTGGGGGGGGGGGG
>JAAMXP010003694.1:56053-93998 GCA_019693395.1 Ettlia oleoabundans | reverse complement strand
GGGGGGGGGGGGGGGCTGCAAGGTTATTGCAACCTATGAGTGTCGATGAAGCAAGCAGCAGGCAGGCTCCACCGGCTGGGGCCTTGGCTGATCAAGTGTGGGGCAAGGGTGGAACAGAGCCGAGCAGAGCAGGGTCAGGGCAGGGAAGGCTCTTATCGGAGATGACAATGCAGCGTATGGCCCACCATCACCACAGTTGCTGCTCTGTGATGCTGCTCTTGTGCTGCATGATTCTCGCTCTATCAGCCTGCCTCCAGAAAGCCGCAGCCTGCCGCCTCCGCATTGTGCCCTGCTGTGCCTTGGTCCACCTTGAAGCCTGCCACCCCTGCTGGCTAAATTATAGTCTTTCAGTTGGTTCTCTGGTTACCTTCTGCAGATTTCAACTACAAGGGCCTGCAGGAGGCTTACGCAAAGTATCATGAGTATGGGCTGGAGGTGTTGGCGTTTCCTTGCAACCAGGTGCTGAGATTGGCAGGTGCTGTCATCAGCAGGTGCTGTCATCACTGGCTGCTACCATCAGCAGAGCTGCAGCGACTGATCAGCAGGCACCTGCCAGCGCTGTGCATTGCCAGGATTGACGCCAAGGTTTGCCACATTTTCGCAGTAACAGATTGCAAGCTACCAGCCACCTCACCGCCTTTTCTCTCAGTCCTCCTGCTACCCACCATTGGCTGGGCGCTTGCGCTGCCTGCAGTTTGGGGGCCAGGAGCCGTGGGGTTCAGCAGAGATCAGCGGATTTGTGGCAGAGCGCTACGCCGCCAGTTTCCCCTTGATGTCTAAAGTGGAAGTCAACGGCCCGCAGCAGCACCCGCTCTTTGCCTGGCTCAAAACCAACGCGCCCGCTGCGCCAGGTGGGTGCTGCTGCTGCCTGTGCAGAACCCTTTGCAATGGCAGCAGGACAAGAGGGAGGGAGGAAGAGAGGGAGGGCCCTCCCTTCAAGAGACCTGAGCTGCAGCTGCTTTGGCCTGCGTAGCCCACAACCTGCGCGTGGGAGCTGCCCGGCGCCCTTGCAGCTGGGCTTGGTTTGGGTTTGCAACTGCTGTCTTGCAACACCCTGAAGGCGGGGCAAAGGACTAGTAGCAAAGGGCTAGTAGCAGTAGCACCAGCAGCAGCTGCTGCACTTTTAGCAAGGGCACAGCAGCAGGCGGGAACAGCACGCTGGAAGGGCTGCCCTCTGCCCTGTCTGCAATGCACGCTGCGCCGCGTGGTGTTGAATTCATGCATCGCAGGCAGATAGGCAGGCTAGGCCTTTCTCTGCGCTTTTGTTTTGTCATAGTGCGCCGCATGTACTGTGATGTGCTGTACTGCGACTGCAGGGCAGCAGCAGGGCGCTGACATTGCCTGGAACTTTGAGAAGTTTCTTATTGACAAGCGCGGGCACGTGGTTAAGCGCTACAGCTCAGGTGTCTGCGCATCTGCCCCTGCTTCCTGTCCTAATATGGTGTGGGATGCTGTGCTGCGTTGTGCTGCCAGTTGTCTGCATGCCCCCCTGTGATGCACCATAGCCTATGCCCTGCACCGGCGTGTTGGCACCGGCGCGCCTGCCTGCCTGCCCAATTGCTCTCGCCCCAAACCCCACCGCTCGCCCGCTGCTCTTAGCCCTGCCGTGTCACTGCGGTGTCGTTTTTTGCTGGCCCCTGCAGCCTTGGTCCAACACGAGCTGGAGGCAGACATTTACAATGAGCTGGTGAAAGAGGAGGGCACCGACGAGCTGCGGTAGTATGAACGCTGGAAATGCTTGCAAATTACTTTACCTTGGTGTTCCTGCTTTTTAAATTCGAGTTTTGGCAGCTGCGCACCATGCATGCTTTGATGCCGATAACTCAACTGTGGCCCGAGGCTGAGGGGTGGTGTTGGGTCCTGTGTTACACTGCTGACGGGATGCAAGATGAAAGACTCTTACTAGGTTACTACTGTTGGGGGACTGACGCCCCAGGGGATGACATGAAACAAAGCCTTGACAATCAAACAATGGACTAGCACCAGAGCCCCCAAGACTGGTCAGAGGAGGGATGGGGGGAGGGAGGGTAAAAAACCCAAAAATGAGATACAATAGAACAGGAGGGGAGGGAAACCCATAGCAAGGGGTCCCCAACACATGGATCTGCGCTACAGGTGGGCCAAGCCTCTTCAAAACTCGTCAGTTGTAGCCACAGCGCAACGGGTTGCACGGCGCGGGATCCTCATGTGCGGGACAAAAGGAGGGTGGAAGAGCAAGGGGAAGCGAGAAAGGTTCCCGTGCACAGATAGATGGCCTTATCTGGAAGTATTTATGGATGTGTGGGCACTTGCTTCCTGTGGCACGGTTGTGTTGAGTTATAGGTGGGAGGGTGGGCACTTGCGGTGGGTGGAAAAGAGGCAGTGATGCGAGCGGTGAGAGGCGCAGCGGTCACAAGTGCCACTGGCATGCTGTTTGCAACGAAATGCACGGCCTGTTCACTCCATGAAAGGAAGCAAGTGCAGCGGGGGGGCAAGTTGGAAAGGTCGAGAGGGGAGCACAGAGAATATAAAAAGGTGGGCAGCAGTCTGCCGGGAAAAGGCGAACCATTCTCTGACTAAAGCAACAGCTTGTGGAACGGACAGGAGGAGCTGGCTGGCTGACTGATGGATTAATCGACTGACTGACTGGCTGAGTGACTAAGAGAAGCAGCCGGCATCAGGGCAGTGTGACCGTGCATTGAGCAGTAAGGGTGCAAAACGCTCGTTGTGCGAGGGCGATGCATGAATTAACCAATAACTGCCTGAGATGAAAGCTACCTGGATTCATTAGTAAGGGAGGTGGAAGAGACGCGGCTGCAGAACTTTCATACCTCAAGGGATGGATGAAATGACAGTTCGACAGGGAGGAGAGTGGAAAGGGTGGGTGGCGGGGCGCCAGGCGGCGGCCCGCGGGAGCCTGGGCAGGTGGGTGGGCGCTCACTTACGCTCCCGCACAGCTCGCCGCAGCTTGCTGGCAAAAACGAGAGCCAGAGCCATTGCGGAGAAGGGACTGGCGGGTGCAACGCGCCGCCGCTTGTCTGGCGAGCCGCAAGGGGGTGTGGCGGGGCGCGCTTCGGGTAGGGTACTCAACCGCCGCTTGACGGGTGGGCGGCCCTGGCAAGTTGGTGTCATCACCTGCTGGCTGTCCGTGAGCGGCAGCACGCTATGGGAGGCGCATGCGTGCACCGCTGCTGCTGGCCAGGGCACGGGCGCGATAGGGACCCTGCGGCCGGGTGCCGCTGCTGCCGCCCTGGGCGCACCCGGGCAGACGAGTGGCTGGGGAATGCCGGCTCCAACGGGGGTGCGGGGCGTCTCAGCCTCGACCTCCTCTTCTTGCCGCCACTGCGGTTCAAGCTCAATTGGCGTAGTCCTGATCGGCGGCAGGGCGAGCTGCAGGAGGGGAGGAGAGAAGGTCGAATCAGATTTGAAAGCAGCGGCGGGAAACTTCGCCCACCGGCGTGTCAGGCCTGGGGGGCCGCCTTAGCGCCTGCCCCGCCCGCTACATCGCGCCGGTACGTCAGCAAACAATATGGCGCCAGAACGGGCCCGGCGAGGCCAGCAGAGGGTGCTCGAGTCACCCACCATTTCACAGAGGCTGATGGAGCTTGCGGTCACCACTGCACGTCGTGAGACACCTAGAAAAATAAACACACGATCACAGGACACGGACAGGGGATGATTGATTAGGTAAGTGCGATAAGCGGCGCAGAAGGCACGTCGTTGAGTTTGCGGCTGTGAGCGTTCGTCCCCGTGAGTTTGTGGCGGGAGGGTCGGGGATCGCTGCTGGAAGGTTAAATGGCTTCTAGAACGTCGTTCTTCTCCTCAGACTCACACTGTTGTTCCCATTCCGATCCCTTCCCGGCCCTGTGCCCTGTGCGTGGGTGGCCGCCGTCGCCCGTCATGTTCTAGTAAACCTTCTGTCCCGAATGCTCTAGTTCAAGTTTGAGTGGGGGATGGGAACTCACCTCACGGTGGATTGCTTTCGCATGCTGCAGGCGGGAAGGAACAGCACGCAGCCACTGCTTCCACCACCCTTCAAACTACAGCTCCCTTCACCGCCACACTCCCTTCTCCGGGACAGCGGCGCCGCTTCTTTCTGCCACCTAGTCTGCAGTCTGAGGTGACATGCATAGCTGCAGTGATGTTCCACAGTCGCAGGTTTAAAATTACACCAGTGTGGCAATAAATGCAAGTAGTCAAAAATTTCAGGCAAAGTGTATGCTGCACCCATCTTGCCAGGAGCAATGCACGCCTGCTGCTGGGCGCATCTAGCCCATTCCCTGCTACTTTTAATGCAGTTACCGCCCTTGCACGTGTATCGCGGGTATGAAATACTGCTGGCTCGTGCGAAAGCAGCCTGCTGCCCAGGCTTCCCGCCATAGCACGCTGTGGTGTAGCCCAGCACGGTTGTTGAGGGCATCAACCGCCCCCTTGGAATCACCACAACCTCTTGAACTTGGCAGGCAGGCACAGGCGGTATCCCCATGCGACGACTCCTGCTTCAAGGCTTCTCGATAACTTGGAAGTGAAAGTTGCGGCCCCATGACTCTGGTGTGTCCCCAGCCGGGCCCACGCTGAGGTGGATCCTGCGGTACAGGCAGTCAAAGGGAGAGGTACTAAGGCAGGCACACAACAGATACTGGGATAGCGTGGGAAGCCCTGCAGATCAGGCAGGGTCAATGTTACCGGAAGGCCCAGCAGTGCGCTTGCACCCTGTGCGCATTGCCGGTGCTACTGAGGCACACTCTCGCTGCTGCCGCACGCAACCAGCCAGGCAAGTTGTGCAGCTGCCGCTGCCGCCGTTCCCGCTTGGCATGAACATTGCGTCTCCATAGGACTGCACCGACATACTGCAGGGCAGGCAGTGCTGCCCAGTGCTGCCCCCTTGCTCCTGTCTCACCACAACTCAGCAATGGCATCAAGGTTGCGCGCATATCTGATGGGCCCCACATACTTCGGTATGAAGCCAACCCCTGCCACCACAGCCGCCGCAGCATCCTTCCTCTCAGCCGGCCCAGCAAACAGCATGGTCAGCTGCTGCCCGTTGATCGTGGAGCCGTCCGGAGCCCCCAGCTGCTCTACTCCGACGGTTGAGAATGCTGCAGGGTGGACGTTGGGTGCACGGCGAGCAAGGCTTGGAATCATGAGGCGGGCACGGCATAGCAACCGACATGTGCGCAGCAGCTATCCCAGAGCAGCAGCAGCAGCATCCCTTCATGCCGGCATCTGCTGCGAGTGCGCAGAAAGTTGAAGCATTGCAGGATGACGCCTAGTGGGTTTGCAGCGGGGAACCCACCTTTGAAAACGGCTGTCTCTGGAAGCTCCTCCTGAACAATCTCTGAGGTTGAGGGGCCACCTGTCCACCTGCAAACACATGTGAGGTGGGCAGCACCTTCATAACTTGAACTGATCCCTTTTCTGTCGCTGCAGCTGGGCAAGCCGCAACCTGACCGGCAAGCAGTGCTGGTTGAGCAGGCAGGGGAGAAGCTAAAGGAAAAGTAAGTCAAGGATGCAGGCTTATAGGCTGTCTGCCAGGCAGCGCAGAGCTCATAGGGCATAGGGTATGTTACCCCTACTTGGCAGGCCAGTGGCAGACGTAAGGTGAATTTGCTCACTCTAGTGACAAGGAGGGCCAGGGCAGCAAGCCGTTGATGACGTCAATTAGAACTTTTCCCTTAGCGCCGCTGCCCAGGGACTTTGCCACAGCTTTGATTTGCTCCCGGGCCTTTGGGGGCTCCCAGGCAGGTGTTGCCAGCAACAGGACCTGCTGGGTGGCGAGCACAAGTGGCGGGATGAGAGCGCCTGAATGCAGAGATACTGCTGCAGGGGAGTGACGCTTTCGAACGAATTATACACCAGGTTGCAGTAATTCGACCGAGAAGAAGACAGCAAGGAACACAGCCAGTGTGTTGGGCGGCAGCGCTGAAGCTGGGATACCTCCGCCCATTCGGTGGTGGCAGGTATGGTGTCGGCCGTGGCTCCCGGTTGGCTCTGCAGCAGCGCCTTGATCTTCTCTGATGCTGGATCACGGGATCCTGCACTCAATTTGGGCCAAGAGTAACCAACCGACAAACCGGCAACACCAGGGGTTAAACATAGTTGGTATGTGCGGCAAGGTGTTACTAGTACAACAGGTAAGAACCAGGTTCGTCGGAACTTCTTTTTGTCTCCCGGCGCTCACCATACTTTACCGAAAAGCCGCCGGACTTGAGCAGCCGGCCGCCCAGGGTTGACCCTACATTGCCTGCGCCAATGATGCCGACTCTTGTTGTCATGGCAGCTCCTCCTGTGATCTACACACAACGGATCGCAACCGAATGGTTACTATCAGTCACCGTGGCTGCACTGATGCAGCCGGTTCTTACAGGACTCACGTGCGAGCTGAGAGAACCCCGCTTTGATGAGAGACGCTGCACTTTGACATTAGGAAAGGAGGCGAAGTGATCGCAGGATGCCCCCACAAGGGTTTATACCAGGGATGAGGTGATCAGCCTTGCTGGCATGCGGCGCTCTGCCGTGCCTGCCCAGCTAACCCTCAGGCAGCAGGGGAAGGAGGGCATTTACAAGGGTGGGCAGCTTGACACAACAACACAACATATTACACTGCCAATAGAGTTCTCAAGCGTTGCCAAGTCAGTCCGTTTCCACGGCGGGAATCAGGCAGCAAGCTGCTTCGCCGCGGCCACCAGCGCCGCCAGTTGGTCCTCTGGGCTCGCTCCACCCGCTGCCGCCGCTCCTGCAAGCTGTGAGGTCGGCGCCGCCAGCGCAGCCCTACAATTCTCGCTGCCCAGCAGCGCCTCAGCCACCGAGCCTGCCGCCTGGCCAGCTTGTGCTACTGCGATTTCTTCTCCACTGGGACCACAAACATGCTGGGCTGCCTCCACAGTGGACTGCAGGGCACTCAGCAGCTGAGGCTCGCGGCCGAGTTCAGCCAAAGACGCAGCAATGGGTGCACCTCTGGGCTGCCAGACCTGCTGGGAGACCGATAAGTTGTCGCCCGCCGCCTCAGATTCCATGGCCGCCAGCGCCTGCACTGCAGCTTCAAGGCAGCGAAGGTAGGCAGCCCTCGCAGGGGCTGGTGTGGCTGCTGCACCCACACCCGCCACCAGGGCGCTGATGATGCCAGCTGGCATGCCCGTCACCAGACGTGCCAGCGCCGGCGCTTGGAAAGCAGCCAGGAAGTCTGGCTGTGCCTGGCTGCTGTCCGCTCCCTCAATATGCTGCAGCAAGCTCCGCCAGAAGGGATCGCTCGTGCCGCTCACCGTCTCTGGCACAACCAGCGGGGAGGCCGCTGCGGCGGCAGCGCCTGCTGCAGTGGTGGTGACGAGTCGGCCGGGGGCCTTGAGCTCTGAGGAGGGCGCATCAGAACGCAGCGCTGAGGAAACAGCTGGAGTGGTCGCGGCTTCCTGCACAGCAGAGCGGAGCAGCGGGCCAGCAACCTTGAACTCGTGAACGGGAGTCGGGGGCGCCGCTGTGCGCTTTAGCAACGGCGCCGAGCTTGCACCATACATGACAGGTGGCAACACTAGGCTGAGTCCTTGCAGTTGAGCAGGCCCCCGCCTCCACCTACCTTCTTGAACAAGAAGCGCTCGATGCCGCCGGCTGCAGGCGCCGCCTTAGTAGCAGCAGGCATGGGCTCCACCTTCGCCAATGGCTGGCCAGAAGCGGGGCTGGCAGTACTCACTACGGCAGTACCATTGGCAGCTGTCGGCCCACCCTCAACAGCTTGCTGGGCTGCTGCCGGTGCTGCCGTGTCTGCAGGCACTGTCACAGGCGCAGCATCACCTGCCGCTACTGCCGCCATGGCTGCTGGGGCGGGGCTTGCCGCCAGGGCTACCGCTGCAGCTGCTGCGCCAGCCGCCGGATCAATGAGCTGCAGGGCAGCGGGCTTGAGTGAGTAGCCCTGCACCGTGCCTTGCCAGTCAGCGTGTTCCTTCAGCATGTCTTGCACCCATTTTCTGGTGACCTTGCGCCCCTGGTGCGCCTCCAGGAAGGCTTCTGTGATCTGCAAATATGGGAACGTTTTCAAAAACGGTAAGCAAAAACATGCGTGGTTCCAAGACCGCAGTGGTTTCCAAGAATGCACTCCATTCCAACGGGAAGAGGCAGCCATTTGGGGAGAAGACCAGCAGCATGGCCGGCCACCAGCACTGCGTCATGTACCAGGAGAAGACCTCGTGAATCACATGAGATAGGTGCAATCACGCTGTGCTCATTCTGCGTCACCACTACATTCACCCCACCAAATGCCATACTCAAAACAATATTCTGAATGAACACAGCATGCCCACCTTGTTCTTGTTGTTCCTAGGCACTGTCTGCACCATGCGCAGCAGGTCTGGCAGCAGGTCATCGAGCCGAGGCCTCTTGCTGCCTCCTGACGGCCTGGTGGCATCGTTCCCAGCACCGCCTAGGCCCGCCACTGCATGAAAGCCGGTGGAGAGCGTTGGCAGTCAGGGAAAGCCAGGTTGGGAGCGGTGGCAGGCAGACAGCGATGCTCGTCAGGGTATTGCTGGGATACCACCAGCAGGATAGCTTGTGTTGATGGCGGTAGCAACAGGTGGTCTCTCTGTGCATGCACACCCAAGGTCCAAGAGCAGGTAGTCACAGCCTATCAGACAGCAAACAGGAAGGAACTGCACTTCTGCCCGCTTGCCTGCCGGTGAGGCCTTGATAGCAGTCGCAGGTGCTGCTGCAGCCGCCTCTGCCGCCAAGTCTTTTGGCACTGTCACTCGCAGGCCGGGCAGCAGCACCTCTGCTGCCAGAGCACTCAGAAGCGATGGGTCTGCCTGCGCGAATCAAGCAAGGAAGAAAGGGAAACACCCAGGAGATGCGGGTGTGAGCACAAAGGGTCACTCACACACGGCAGTGATGCAACTGCAGATAGCACAACCATGATGCTTGGTTTGCCCGCAAGTACAGCCTGCATTCCAATGCACCCATTCCTGCCCAGCAAACATGCCTGGATATATGCGCCAGTAGGCTGGTCGCCACTGGCAGCGCTGGTGGGCAGTCGTGATATGATGAGGGGCTTCCCTGCACGCCGCGCTCGGTCCATCTGCAAGGCGAAGCAGGAGGCAAACTTGAGTACGAGGGCTCACTAGGAAAAGCACTCCATTGCACTGACTACCAAACCGAAAAGCTGGAGGGATGCTGGAATAGATTGCTGAACAGAACACTGCTGAACCACAAGCTTCCACCAGTATTGCAGGCACGCTACCATAGGACAGTTTCGTTTCGACTACTGGCCCTCAGGCCCACCTGCATTTCTAGCTGCTGCATGGTGTGCAAGCGCTGAGGGGTGATGCCGGCCGCCACTGCCGCACCCACTAACATGCCTGCATGGAGGGACCCATGCCGACATGGGAGAGCAGCATCTATGCCTTTTGTTTGGCAAAGCATGCAAGGGTGCTGCCACAAGCCGCCTGCAGGCTCAGCCTATTCTCTCTGGCAGGATCGTGCTGGCCCATTAGCGGCGGCTGATCTTGAGAAAGTCTTGATTCCAACCTTTGTCATTAACTAGAAAGTTATAAAAGAAACCCTGTCCCCATCCCCTGCAACCTGCCCATCAGCCTCCCAATGGCCACAGCGAGTCCGGGCCTAACTGGCAGCCCACTCACACTCATCGCCATCGATCTCCATGTCTTGTTCAAGGTCCTTCATGTTCACCCCCTCACTCTCTGCAGAGAGCATAAATCGATCGATATTCAATCCAAGGTTGGGAAGATTTATACTTGCGACAGCACCACTCATCGTTCCGGCCATGGCAGGAATCTGACATTGTTGCTTCCTGATTCCCACAGTGCAGAACTTTGGTCCGCAGACGGAACCCAAACGTGCTTGTTCTGGCCAGTCAAGGGCTGGCAAGTGGGACCCTGACTGACCTGACAGGTAGTCGTCGGGGCATATGAAGCTGTTGTGTTCCTCATCTTCCTCCCCACCCGCCATCTCGCTTTCCTCCTCCTCAGCCTTGGAGAGCGACAGGCCTGCGGGCAGGATGAGGGGCAAGTCGGACACAGAGCTGCTGAGGCCCCCGTATTGCCGCTGCTGCGCCATCCTCCATTGACCGCCCCTTCATTTAAATTCGCGGCAAATGCCCCCGCCCAGTTCCTGCCATTTTGCTCTTGGCAGCTCTTCTCACCTACCATCAACAGTCCAAATTCAGCCAGTTGCCCATGCGCACCAATCCTTGCCCGCATTCAATGTTGCTCCCCAGCCCTCACCAATTCTATGTTACTTATAACACTGGTTATCACTCACCATCATCTGGTTCTTCCACCCAGTCCAGGTCACTCATAACCTCGTAATCCAACGTGTCATCCTGCCCAAGGTAGCTGCGGGGGCCCACAGCAGGGCTGCAAGCAGCACAGCCAGCAATACGACGTCCGATTGGGGAAAGTAGAAAAATGCTGGAGTGCGCATCCACGCCGTGAGGGCATGCATGCTGGTCTATGGCACATCCCATTGCAGCAGCGAATGTAGACCTCTGCCAAGTGTGCCGTGGCAGGCCAGTTAATATAGGCAGTCTTACACAGAGGCAAAGGGTTCAAGAAGCAAATGACGCGATAAAACACCAGAAAAAGAAGTAGGCACACCTGGGCTGGCAGGAGCCGTAGAAGGCGGGGCGCTGGGAGTCGGCTGGGAACCAGATGAACTTGCGACGCCACGTAGGCACGGACGCCAGGTCAACGCCGCTCTCCTGCATGGCACGGCACAGACTGGTTGGCATTACTTGATCAACATGTCAATTTGTAGTGAACAGTGCACGTGACCATATGTTAATTCCGGCGGCGTAGGCCTGGCACTGGCGTATTTGTGGCTGCATGCAGGCGCAGGCTGATTTAGCACAGGTAAGGTGTCGGTGCTGCAAGGTGACCCTAAGGCGCAGCGTCATCACACACAACAGGTCTTCTGCCGAGAGACGGAGCCAAGGTGCGTGCGAGAGAAACCAACGACAAATATCAACTGCCTTACATCCTGCCCACCTGCAGTTTGTTCAGATGTTGCTGAGCAAGCTCCTCTGCATTTGACTTGCGGGCCCAGGTGGGCGGCAGGCCCAGCGGGCATGGCTGCAGCGGGGCAAGCAGGCGGCAAGTGAGAGCCAAAGTGAGCAGGAGCCATACAAGCAGTTGGAAGCTTTGGACACAGCGCAATTTCTGCTACTGCTGCTGTTAGCACCCTGTTGTGTTGCAATGCAGGGCAGCCAAAGATGCTTTGACTGGAACAGTTCTTCCACCTGCTAGCCCAGCTTGGAATCACCCCAATAGCTCACCTTTTCCACAGCCTCACGCCGCCGCCGCTTCATGGCCCGCAGAAGTTCCTGCCAGTCTCCCTGCACCTGCCCAAACTCAAAGCTACGGCCTGCCGCTGCATCCATAGCCTCTGCTGCTGATGGCTGAGGAGTCAGCCTGCAAACAGGCAGCAGGCAAGAGAATGGGCTTAGGCTCAGAGCAGCTCTAGCTCTTCTAACAAGCTTCCTTCCAGTGCAGCATGGAACAGACACAAACTGTACAGGAGTGCAAATGCAGGAAGTACGGGGATTGGAGCTAAGTTTACCAACAGCAAGCACAGCACCCAGCAACTTGCACGCGCCGTGAAATCCGGCACAGCATGCGCGGCAGCATTGCAACTTGGTAAGCAGCTACACGCACCTGCGCAGGTTGGGGCCCTCTGGTTTCAGAAAGAGATCGTAGTAGCCCTTCTCCTTCTTCCCTGTAGCACCTCCTTCCTGCCCCTGCTGCTGGCTGGCGCTGATGCCACCTCCCATTGGCGGCGAGGGGCCCTCCTGCTGGCTCCCCACAGCGCACCCTTGCCGTACAGGCGTGTTGGAGCTGTCGCCTCCTGCCACAGGGGTGCAACCGGGGGTGGTCTTGGGCTGAAAGAAAGACATGAACTTGTTGGCGGTTTTCTTAAGCGCATCAGGATCTTTGTAGCCAGTCTTCTTGGCACGCTTGGCCTCCTGCAAACATTTGGGATCAAGATGAGCGGTGTGGTGACAGAGAACACCAACCTCAACACGCAGGCAGGCACCAAGTGGGACGGCACCAACAACCAGCCAGCCAGCCGTACCTCAGCCTCCTTCTGCTTGCGCTCCTTCTCAGCCTCGCGCTCCACCTGCAAGCAAGTTGGATGAGCATAAAACACCATTTAAATCTTTGTGGCAAGCCAAATGGCAATGGATGATTCGACAGTACGAGCAGGCACCGAGGGCACTGCAACCAAGTTCCTCACACCAAGCAAACGTCAACACTCTGGCTTATCTGTCGCCGTTTGGACTCTTGACAGATCACAAAGCTAGCACTTAGCCCGCACTTGCTTGGGCCCCCACCTTGAGCCGCTCCTTCTCAGCCTCCTTCTCAACTTTGGCCTGCTCCTTCTCCGCTTCTTTCTCAGCCTGCAGCCGGAGAAAGCAGTACAAGGAGGGTTGATGTCATTACAAAGGACAGTCCTTCATGGTTACTTACCAATAAGTACACCCAGGGTAAGTACATGCTGTGTATTCCCACAAGCCAGTTACGTCATGCTGCGCATTCCAGCTTTACCGCTCACCTTGAGCCGTTCTTTCTCTGCCTCCTTCTCCGCTCGTAGACGCTCCTTTTCCGCCTCCTTGGCAGCTCTCTCTGCTTCTTTCGCCGCCTCCTTCTCCGCCTGCGAGCCAGACAACGCATCCATGTGCACATCAGCATGCCACTTGGGCAAGAGCGGCTGCCCACCGGCCGGCAATAGCCGCGTGCTCGTGCAGTATCAAAGCTGTGCTGGGTGGAGCTCTCTGCCAGCTACGCACCACACCACGAACCTTCACCTTTGCTCAGATGGGCACAGCTATGGAGAGCGGCCACTGATGGCGGCTCACCTTCAGCTTTGCCTTCTCCTCGGCAGTCAGTCCCTCCTTGCCCGCGCTTTGCTGCTTCTTAGCAGCTGCTTTGGCGGCTGCCACTTCAAGCTCCACCTGCTGCTCATCCTCCACCTGTGACAACGTCTGCAGGCAGATAGAAACATGGCGCAGTTGCAGGGACGTGAGGGCTTAATCGCCCGGAAGTCTGGCAGAAATGTAAGCTAGAAAAATAAAGTACCACAAGTGGAGCCCGTGACTCAACTCCTCAAACAAATAGCAAGCAAAGGTTGCTGCACCATCTCATCATTATTGTACCGCACACAAGCTGCAACACCACGCCTTGACCCGGTCAAAGGCCACCTTGGTTTTCTGCAGCGCATCTAATGCCTTGTTAAGCTTGGCAGACGCCTTGCCCTCCTGATGCATGCCCAGCAGGCGCAGCGCGGTACACACAGCGCTGAGCCGCTCCTGCACCCGCGATGCACGTTTCTTGGCAAGCTGTGCTGCCGGCCGAAGCTCCTTGGGAAGCACCTGCACTTTACGTTGGGTGTGGGAGTGAACCCATTCAATACGACAAGCATGGGATGCTCCAACAGCAAACCTGTCTTAACAAAGAACCATTCCAACGACAGCAACGATGCACATTGTGTCGGCAGCAGCAGGAGCATCGCAGCAGTACTGCAGCAGTACGGCGGCATGCCTTCTGGTCACGCAGCTCCCACTGCCACAGGTGGTCTGCGTCGTCATTCTCAAAGGCATCCACCAGAGCGCTGCCGCCTGTAACAGCAGCAGCCATGGAAAAAGGGGCATCAAGCATCAACACCAGTCAGCCCCGTATGCAGCCAGGCTTTGCAGAAGCATACAAGTATTCTTGTGCTGCGGCACCACCGTCTCTCCTGCACCACCCATAGCAGTTGAGGCAGAAAGCAGCTGTGCTCACCGTCCTTGGGTGCAAAGCTCTTGCGGGCTGCCAAATCCACAATGCGGCTGCAAAGGGGAATAGAAGCAACCCCAGCAGCTTGGACTGTAAGAGCGAACAACCAAGCCAGCAATACCAACAAATTGCTTTGGCTTCACGGGGATAAAAGGATGTCAAGACCAGAGATTTGCACTGCATCACCAGATGAAGCTCCAGACCTAATGGCAAAACCAGCCAGTTGTAACTAGGCACCTGCGCAACACAGCTTCCTCCACTGGCGCCTCGCTGTCAGGCGCCTTGAACAGCGGCAGCAGCGCCGCTATCAGCTTGGACAGCGATGCACGTTGCGCTGCCACGTGTGCCGCCAGCCTGCTGTCGCTGAATGGCTGGCGCTGCGCTGGCGGCTCTGCTGGCAGCACATGCAGCGGCTGTGCCAGACCACTGCTCCGCAGCTCCTCTGCCTCGGGTTGAAGCTTGCCCACCAGGCTAGCTTTATCGTCGGCAAACAGGATATGCTGCTGCGGAGCGGAGGCAGGCGTCTTAGCAGGGGCTGCTGCGGCAGCGGCTGGGCTAATGACTGGCACCCTACTTGGCGCGATCTGCCCTGCTGCTACATCCTGCTTCTGCTGCTGCTCTGCTAAAGGCTCTGCATTCGGCTTCAGTGCTGCTGCTGGTGTCACGTTGGCAGCAGAAGCCGGCTCAGCTGCAGCTTCTTCAACAGCCATCGGCTCTGCTGTCTCTGCTGCCACTGCCTCTGGTGCCGCGGCGCCACAATTTGGCCCGGCAGCAGCATCAGCTGGCATTGCAGGCTGTGGCTGCTCCCCCTCTGGCTCTGCCTGCTCAGAAGCTGCCGGCTGAGCGTCACCCACATCCACATCCATAGCCTCAGCCTCGTGTTCCCCTGCTGCCTCCGCAGGGTCATCGTCATTGTCAGCTGCTACGGGCGTCTTGGCTTCCTGCGCTACTGCTCCATCCGCAGCCCGCCCCGCCTCTTCCGCCAGCTTGCTGCCGCTGGCACCAGCAGACTTTGGGCGGCCACGCTTTGACACACCGCCCGCGTCCGCTCGCGCTTTCTTCCTCTGCTTCTCAAACCATTTGTTGACCTGTGAAAGCATGACACCCGGGGAGCGTAAGGTCATGTGCGGAATTGAAGAGTAATCTGTCAGATTCTTGTGGTGTGCATGCACTGGACTACATGTGGTGACCTGCACCCAAGGATTCGACTGCTGCAGTACCCTTGATTGCACGCTGCGTTGCTGCACCTTTGCCAGCTCTACCCCAAGCTCTGCAGCCAGTGCTCCCTTGGCGGCGGTGTTGGCATACTCGTTCTCAGCAAACAGCGCCTGCAAAATGCAAAGTGGGTCGCAGAGATGTGGCGCAGGGCAAGCCAATGCAGCAGGCATGACGGCCACAAAAAAAGCAGGATTCAAAATTGTGCAAGGCGGGATGCGCTGTGCCTCAGAAGCAGCCATACCGCATATACGCAAACAAGGGCGAGTAACAAGAAATGGAGGCCAATGCGCTGCACCTGCAGTCGGGTCAGCTGCTCCTCGCTGAACCCATCAGCGGCACCGCTGCGCTTGCGCTTTTTCTCAGTGCTGCCACCCTGCGCAGCACATTGCAGGACGGATTGCCCAGTTGACTCAGCAATGGGGCAGACACAGTGACTTGCCTGAGTGCCTGGAGCAGCCACTGCACGGCCCGCTGCCGTCGTTCTGGCGCCAGCTGCTGCCAGCTGCCAAGGTGCTCTCAGATAGCACCCATCACAGCAGGCGCATCATTGAACATTGACCGCACCTTGCTTGGCTGGAGGTTTGCAGGCTGTGCAGGCACTTGTGCCACCACCTGGGCAGCAGCGGCAGGCTCTGGCGAAGGTTCCGGGGCAGCTGCAATAGCCACGTCGCCGCCTGTCGTCGGCGCTGCTGCCGTGTCAGCATTGCGGTCCCTGGCTCCCGCTGCTGGCGTGAACTGGGCTTGCGAGGGCTCGGGTGTCTTGTCTTCGTTGCGTGGAGCCTCTGTGTTGTCCGCCTTTCCGCCAGCCTTGCTCCACAGTGCCGTGAGCGTGCCCTTGGAATCCGCACCAGGGCGGTTGGCACTTTTCTTGGTGATTGCTTTGAACATGTTGCGCAAACACCCCCGCCACTGGAACCAGGCGTGCACTCAAGATTTTGATCACAGGAACATACCAGCGGTGCACAGCTGCTGTTCCTTGGCCAAGTAGGAGTACCCAAGACAACGATGAGACAGCAATCCACGGTGGTGTTGCTTCCCCCTTTTCAAAAATCCTAGCTGGCAACCTGCGTGGCACCCCATAAGCGCGCATCAGCAGCACGGGACGCTTGCTGGACTATGGCCACATTTTTTTGCAACCACACTTTGATCTCTGGCCGTATGCCGGGGCACGACGGTGCGGCGGTGCGCCGGGCCCCACTGCCGCCCTGGCAGCCTGCTGGCGGCACCTGTTGCTATTGACCAGCCGTTGACTTCAGCAACATACGTGGTATCATGACATTAGTCAAAAGAGGGCATTGACGTCAGTCAATGGCTTCAAGTGCATCTGCATGCGTGCTTGTGAAGGCCCGCAGGGCAGCCCACATCCCCTCCGTCTGCTGTCGGCAGCTAAGTTCGGTGCAGCGATAATCCAAGCAATTGAGATGCCACATCCCAACCCCTCGTAAACCAAGGTCTGCAGCCAACGCATATTTTGGCCGCAGGCTTGTGGGGTCATCAAACCACACCTGCAGGCATCATTGGCTGAAGCATTTGTAAGAAGTGCACCGTATGCATCATATGCAATTGACTCTCCTGCATTAGGCTGCACATTCTTCCATGCCCACCAGCGCTTGCGCATGCCGCCAGCAGCAACTAGCCAGAAATCAATCACTCCCTTCTTCGTGGTCAGACGCTGCTGAACACACACCTGATGCGTATGGTTGGCCGGGGCTGAAGGCCTGCGGCACTGTGCAAAGGGGCTGGCCTGCACAGCATCAACCCTTGGCTCCCCACATACGACTCCATCCTGCTCGACATGCTGCAGCTCAAGTCCCTCTGCTTCTGCTGATGCTCCTGCTTCGACTGCAAAGGTTCTGCTGCTCCGCCTGCTGCCACTAGCTATGCTTGTATTGTGGTTGGTGGTGATACCGCTGTTGCTATCACTACTACTGCTCCCAATGCTGTTGCCGCGGGTACGTCCACGCCGAACCATGGCAGCAATGTCAGAGAAGCATACTTGCTGCCCTGCCGCGTCACTGCAGGGAGCGCCACGGAACCCAACTGCTGGCAGCTGGCAAAGCTCCTGCTCTTGCGCTTCCGTAAATGCAATGTTGATGCAGGGGTAGAGGTAGCCATACCTGGCGCAAAGGCAGGCAAGGAGGTAACAAAGTCAAATGCAGCAAGTGAACTTTCATTGCAACAACTAGCCCCCATGGCGGCATACACAAGGTTCTGTATGTTGGTTGCTATTTACATGCAACCACACAGGAGGAGCTGCCCTGCAGACCCCCAGCAGCAACCCTTGATATTGCTGCCCCACCCTCAGCAGCATGCAGGGGTGATGCCGCCCACCCCACCAACATGTTGAGGCTGATGCTGCCAGCTCCCAGCAGCAGGTTGTTGTAATGCCGTCCACCCCCAGCAGATTGCGGAGGTGATGCTGCCCAACCCCAGCAGCAAACGGTGCTGCAAACCAACCATTCTGCGCCCAGTCTCGGCCAGGGTGCGGAGATGCTGCTACCTTCGGCAATGCCTGTCCTCACCAGGGCAAGCCCAGCACCAGCTTGCTGCGTGGCACACCCGCATCAAGCCAATGCTCCAGTCCGCGCCGCACCAGCGCCAAGGGCGAGTTGGCGGCAGCCACACAACGACCCCACATCTGCGCAGGTGGGAACCCTGGGTGGATGAGCCGCTAGAGAGGGTGCGTATAATCCCAGTCAGCAGTTATCAACAACAGAGAACAAAGCGAGTGGCATGCTTGTGCAAGAAAGCACTTGGGAAGACGAGCACAAGACTGCATTGACTAGCCAACCATGGCAGGTGTGTTCGCTAATGCTCCTCCATAACAACAGGCAACGCCAGTCCTACCTGGGACTGCATGTCGTAAGCCATGACGAACAGCAGGTCAGCAGCCTGAGCAAGGCTGGGCCAGTCGTAGCTGCGCCCATCGATGCCATAGGGCGACCAGGGCACATCGACAGACACCTGCACACACGCATTTGGCATGGTGGCTGGGAGATGTGAGGGTGACAAGGAGAGTGGGCAGCAGGTGCAAACCGTTGGAGAGAACAGTGCGTGTTATCACAGCAGGCAAGCTTCAGGCTTGCACCCAACACACTCATCACAGACACATCACAGCCCAATGGTGTACAGGCTGCACCACACCTGCGAGCCTGGAATGGCAGCATGGAAGGCTGCTGCTGCCTCTGCCACCAGAGCAGAATATTCTGCCACAAGAGGGTTGCCATGGCCAAGAGGGTCCTCCTGCCGTGGTGTTGCCATCAGTTGAAAATCGTCAGTTGATTGTGATGGCCGCGGCAATAAGCGGCAGGACTGTCAGAGTAGTACCCAACAGATGAACAGCTGCGCTCAGCCTGGTCAACCCAACCCCCTAGCGCTGCAGTGTGCTTCCTGTCCTGCTGGCACCAAGCAAACCAAAGGCTCCGAAGCAACACTAGCAGGACTTCAGACGGTAATTACTCACAAGGTCGAAGTTGATTCCATCTAGGTAATTATCGACTGCATGTTGCACAAGTTTCGCAAGCCAGCCAGCCCGTGCAGTGCGGTTGCCAAGTACGCTGGGCGGGTTGGCGCCCCGCCCATCGAGCACTACGCGCGCGCCTGCTGCATGCGCGACACACATGAGCGCAGGATCCTCGTTCCATGCCACGGTTGTCAGCTGGCTCCAGTCATACCTGCCGAATTCGGGCAAGAACAACGTGTGGCTGAGAGCGAAGGCCGAAGTGCAGCAGCCCAATAGTGAAAGGTGAGAGCAGCGCTGACCACAGGGAAGTGCGGAATCACTTGCTGCCCCCATTCCACCAGCATCTCACTTTTCATATGGGGTGTCTCGACTGATGGAGAAGCCAAAAACCTCGCGTTCAGGTGTGGCTGTGACTGGGTGGCAAAGGGAGGGGCTGCTGCAGGGGCAGCGGGTGTTGCCCTGGGCGCCAGGCGGGACATGCTGGAAGGCTAGCGTGCCGGCGCTGCTGATGAGTACTGATGCGATCAAGGCGCTGAAGTGTGACATTTGTGGTGATTCAAGCTAAGCTTGCATTGCAATAGCTATTGCAGTGGCTGCACACAGAGGTTGCAGCAGACGGCAGAAGCTCTCAGAGACCTCGGTTTATTTATCACTAGAAAGCAGTGTAGATGTTGTAGACAGCGTCAAGAACGAATCGAGGCTTTGGCAAGCAGACAGGGTGGCGCCAGCAAGCCTTTGCCCTGCAGTGCTCAGCGGC
Source organism: Ettlia oleoabundans (assembly GCA_019693395.1). Classification (NCBI taxonomy): domain Eukaryota; kingdom Viridiplantae; phylum Chlorophyta; class Chlorophyceae; order Chlamydomonadales; genus Ettlia; species Ettlia oleoabundans. The sequence goes on along the minus strand of JAAMXP010003694.1, from coordinate 74,812 downwards.
ATTATCATCGATATCATGCCCAAGCGTGATGTCAATGACCGGCGGCCAAAACGTACTAACCGAATGTCCGGATTCCATTTGGTCGTAGCATACAGCTTCAAGACTTTCCCTGGCAGGGTGTGGCGGGCGGCCAGATGGCGGCGATGACGTGTCCATCTTGGCCTGCTCGTTGGCGCGCCGTCGTTGTGATTCGCAAGCTGTAAGCCAAGTATGCATCCCTGTTCCCCAAATTTCAACATGCAGCGCTTCCTGCCATTCTTGCCTGCTGATGGAGCATCTGCGGGGGCGGGGGGTGAGGCATTCACAGTGATCGAAGGAGACCTTGAATGGTTGCTCACTGCTCCCGCTGACGAGCTGTGGGCTGTGGCCAAGACGGACTCCAGCCTCTTGCTCCTTATTGCCACCTTCCTGCAATATGCCAGGTGCCGTTGCTTCGTTGGGTTGCGGATTTCCAAAGCGACAGCAGCAGCGATTGTTGGAATGCATGTGGTGCGGACATTGGACACGGAGGCGGTGGACGGTGGACGGCAGCAGCAGCGTGCCATCTGCTGCACCCAAGCAGCTGATGTGCCTTACAGCTGGTCTTAAGCTGTCCTCCGTGATGTATGCCCCTCAAATGCAGGCGGCCTTACGATGAGGGCTTCCAGCAGCAGTCAGCCACAGAATTGGCCATCTGGCACCGCATGCTGCCTTTGCTGCACCGCCTGTGAGTGATGCTGTAGTGCTGCCGATATGTCTCCTGCATTGGAGCATCCATGCCTTGCTCAGTTAGGGCTGATGCCTGCTCAACAACCTGTGTTATATATTTTGTTCACATCTGTGTCTGCTGCTGCAGGGTATGTGGCGAGGAGCGGGGTGCGCCCCCCAAAGCCGACCGCGCTGGTGTGCTTTCACGCCTGCTGGATTTCCCGCGCCTTCTAGACATCTGCGCCCTGTACGGCGCCATTGCAGCCTCGCATGCCTTGAATAGCAGCAAGAGTGATGCGGGCAGCCAGGTGTCACGATTAGTGGGTGCTGCAGTTGCGCTGCTGCCACGACTGGGCACCCAGGCGGCACAGGCAGCACCCATTGTTGCACAGAACTTGGGCCAGGTGGCAGAGGCATGCCTCACCGCTGCTGGCAAAGCAGCTAAAGAGGCAGAGATGATGCAGAGCTTGCAAGGTGTGTGCACATTAGGGGATGCATGCCGACAGACATCAATCTGTTAGTCGTCAACCAAGGGATGGCTGCAGCGGGATGCGTGCGGTGGGGGAGGGGGGCTGCAGAGCAGCCGCTGTCAAGAGACGGCATGTGCTGCTAAACATGCGATGCTTGCTCATTCCCCTGCTTGCCCTGTCAGTCCATCTACGGCTCTTCACACCTGGCTCTGTCTGCGTTGCTGGCTGCAGATGGTGTGGCATATCTGAGGGACACCTGCCTTACACTGGCCAGCTTTATCCAAGCCTACCCCGCAGCAGCAGCCCTCATGCTGCGGCAGGGCCCCGGGCTAATAGAGGCACTGGGCGCTGTGCACGACCAGCTGCTGCCCGCTGTGCACAAGCTGGCACGAGGTTCCGGCAGGGGCGCGAACAGCCCTGAGCTGCTGCTGCTCATGAGGCGGGCGTGCCATGTAGAGCTTGCAGCAGAAAGGCTGGTGCAGCAGCTGCTGCTCCACTGCTACTTGCAGCCAGCAGCGGACGGCAGCGGGGGCAGCGGAGCGGGAAGCAGCACGGCAGGCAGCAGTGGCGGCTCGGCAGTGGTGCGCGGCGAGGCGCTGTTGCAGGCGCTCATGCTGCTGGGCCACCGAGAGGAAGAAAGCGGGGCCGGTGGCGGAGGTACTGCCAGCCTCGGCACTTCCAGCAACGGCTTGAGCCTTGGTCAGGCGCTGGCGCAGCGCTTTGGGCTGGGAGGCAGCATCCACGCTGCGCTGCTCAGCGGCAGCGCTTCTTTGGATGAAGCACAGGCAGACTATGTGGCAGCTCTGCTGGGAGTCGCCAGCCTGGCGGAAGCCCCCGGCCCGCCACTGCCTGGCGGCAGCCGTGCCACCAATGGGATTGCCGGCTTTACGGGCGCTGGCGGTGGCACAAAGCACGTGTCTCCGGCCAGCGACCTGGCTGCGTTGAAGTTGAAGATTCAACAGGCGTGTGCTTGCAACCTGCAGCCATGTGTGGCAGCGTGACACAGCAATGCAGCTGAGCGCTTGCTTCTCTGGCCGGAGGTCACTACCAGCAGTTGATTGCCTTGCAGCTGCTGTTCACCCATCATGCTGCTCCATCCAAAGCTTCTGCCTCCGGCCCTCTCTTTTGTTGGTAGTGAAACCAACACACCAATGTCAGCAGGTTGAATCCACGTTCCACTCTCTGCTAACAGTGACCTCCTTGGTTTTGTGGTCTCGCTATGCAGGTCAGGGACCTGTTGCCTGACTATGGGGACGGGTTTGTGGCGGCCTGCCTGCAGCAGCTGGGCGGCAGCACAGAGCGGGTGATCAATGCATTGTTGGAGGGCTTGCTACCAGCCCAGCTGACAGAGCTGGACCCCCAGCTGTCCCTGGCTGACTGGCAGGCAGCCGCTGACAGGGGCAAGCGCCCTTCGGCCCCCACATACGACTCCGAGTTCCCAGTGGCTCTGCCCAGCAGCAGCCACGAGGGCGGCGGCGCGGCATTGGCCGCAGCGGCATCAGCCAGAACTACCGCGACCAAGGCGGAGAATAAGACGGCGCGGTACTTGGACGTACGAGATGCTTCCTACCGCGAAGCGCTCGTCACCGCCGCTTCTGCTGCTCAGGTGCGCCTTGGGGCGTGTCGTGGTAGAGCACCTAGAGCTGGCCCTGTTGGTAGCCAAGCTTTACCTGCTGCATACTTTGCTTGGCGCATTGTTTGAGTAGCTTTGTAGGTATGCACTCATTTCCCTGCTGACGGTAGGTTGCAACCCTGCACACATCGCCGCCTGGTGCCTGCTGCGCCTGTTGCAGTTGGTACCCATCTGGGCTGAACTTTGCCTCTCCCTGAAGCATTTCTTGTATGCATTGGATGGCTCCCTGCCTGCAGTGGGAGTATGATGATGAGTGGGACGATTCAATGGAGGACTTGGTGAAGTTTGGTGCAGCTGGGGTGGCTGAGATAGAGGAAGAGGAGGAAGCAGCTGGTGTGCTGCCGCCTGCACGGGGTTTGGAGCCAAGGCCGACTCAGGCGGCTGGGGCAGGACCCTCAGTCACGGCTGTGCAGCGCGCCATGCAGGGCCTGGCGCTGCCGTCGCAGCCACAGGCAGCTGGTGGTGGGGCTCGGTCAGCAGCTGCAGCGCCGGGCCAACAGGCTGGGGCATCAACCTTCCAGCCTGGCAGTAAGCAGCAGCAGAGGGGCCCCAAGGCCAAGGGCAGCAAGTTATGGGTGCTGGATGGCCGCATTTACAACTACGCTAAGCCTGGGGCGCAGGAGGTCGGCAGCCGTGAAGAAGCAGATGCGGTGCTAGCGGCAGCTCAGCAGGCGGCGCAGGCAATCATGGGGCTGGGTCCTGGGGGCAACAAGCCGTGGCGAGCCCAGGAGCAGCAGGCGCGTGAGCAGCCGGAAGGAGCGGAGGGGCAGCCCGCAGCATCCACCGCCGGCACTGCTGGTACTTCAGCGGTCGGAGGCAGGGGCAGTGGTGCTGGCGGAAGCTCTACAAGCGGAGGTGGCGGGAGGGGACGCGGCAGGCACGACCATCGATACAAGGATCAGCATAAGGCTGGCATGGCAAACCACCACCGCAAAGATAGGGCAGCAGCCAAACAGGGGCGGGGTTTGTGGTAGTTGCATGCTCTACCCCGCTGCAACCTGCTCCTGTAACGTTACATCGATAAACCTTTCTGGGTTAGTTGCCCTCCCAAGCTCCTGCCTGAGCCGGTGCTGCCGCCTCGTAGGCAGGAGCCCTTGGCCGCCCTCCGCCCTGCTGGCGTCCATATGGCACTTTGACACTGAGCCACTCTGCGGGCACACTGGTCACAGTAGCCTGTATAGCCTTGCGCTCGCCTGAAGCGCGCCCTGGACTACCAAGCAGCACAAGGGTTGTTGCTCACCTAGGTGAACGCGTCGAGTTTTAGCCGACAACCCTCCTTTAACTTCTGAGCTCGGAGGAGCATCTTGGATAGGAGAGTGTGTTACACGGTCTGCGCAGCCAAGAGCCTCGCCCGGGATGACCCGACCAGGAGCAGAAGAGGAGAGCCAGCCCTTGTTGATGGTAGCAAGTCAGAGCGTGCAACCGGCGAGCAGCGGTGCCACCGGGGGCGGCGACAGCAGGAAACAAGGGGTTGGCGCCTGTCCTCCGCCCCTGCCGGCAGCCACTGCAGCCGAAGCACCCCCAACCTGCCGAATATGCCTCCAGGACGATCCGGAAGGGCTGGAAAGGCCATGTTCATGTAGTGGGAGTATGGCGGTGAGTGCAAGTAGTCCTCTTTCATCCTCGGCCCTGCCGTAGCTGCCGCCCTCCGCCGCGGCGGGCAGTGTCTCTGCACGGCTGTTGGGCTGACATCGTGGAGCTCATCGGCTGTGGCTTCTGAGCATTCACTTGCTGTTGCTTGCCCTTGGAGTGCTCCTGTCCGGATCTTTCGTCATTCCGGGCTCAATCCAAGCTCAAGCTTTATCCTCCCGCATCCCTCCACTTTGACATCACTGCTGTGCACCACCACTGGCCCTGCCCTTCTGCTGCTGCATACAAGGCTGCTGCTGCTGCTGCTGTTGGTGTTTTCCACCTGCAGTGGGCGCACCACGCGTGCATCCAGCGTTGGATTGATGAGAAGCACAATGTCACCTGTGAGATCTGCAAGCAGCGCTTCCAAGGCACCTATCGGCACCCGCCGCCGCGGCCTGCACCAGCCCCCCTCGTCGCTCAGCTCCAAGTGGACAACGCGGACAACAGAATCGTGCTGCTAGCAGACCCGCAGACAGGAGCCATTGTTGCGCGTGTGGTGGTACCGCCCGGGGGTGACTTGCGGCAGGAAGATGTGCCTGAAGGCTGGCAGGCACCCGAAGAGGCGGAGGAAGCTCGCGGCTGCAGCACCGCCGCTTGGTCTATCACTTTCGTGGCGCTACTGCTGCTTTGCCTTCTGGGAGCCTTCACTTTCAGCTCCGCTGCCGAGCAAGGCAAGTGGTGCTGAGTGGGGTGCGTCTGGGCCGCTTTGCACGTGCCGCTGTTGTATATCCGGGCGTGTTGCAGCTCTGAACTTCAGGAACCAAACATCGGCTGCGATGACCCTTGACGTTTCCACAGGCATGGCACTTCCACCTACCTGGTGCTTCCACAAGCATGTTTCGGTTGGTGTACGGACATTTTGGTTGTTATTTGCGCCCCTTGCTGTGCAGGTGGCGGCGAGGGTGCGGTGGGAGCCGGCGCCTGGCTTGTGCGCATCTTCCTGCTCACTGCCTGGCTCTGCCTTCGATCTATGCGACCCATAGGTGGGAACTTTGCGGTTCCTGCTCTCATCTTGTTTAAAAAGGGGTTTGCTGCGACCATGCTGCACACTACAACTTCTTCCAGCCACCGGATTGTGAGGCTAGTGATACGATCTCCAATCTATATAAAAATTGCGCCGTCATGATGGGCAGTCTCCGCATTATTGCATGCTCCAACCTGTTACTTGCGTGCCTGTGTGCCAATGTAATGCTGCTGCAGTGCCCCGCATGCGGCGGCAGACGCTGGGTGTGGATCAGGCGAGGCAGCTGAGGCACGCTGACTTAGAAGCTGGCGTACCACAGCCGTGACAGCAGTAACTGCAGCAGAAGCTGCTTAGTAAATCTGTACCTGGTTTAGTTGATTTACAGCATTGTACACTAGTTTCCTGTGTTTTGACCGAGTAGGGCAACTCCACTTTTGTACTGCCCCGCCTTACCCATCAGGTTCGCACCGCTGGTTTACGGGCGTTGCAGGATTGTACTCTACCGTTCGTTGCCACAACCTTGTTCACATGGGGCGCATAGAATCGCACGAGTTGGAGTGCTATTTGGAGTTGAATGTCCTGGCCGCAGAGGACGTCATCGAGGACGTGACACTTGTGACAAGCAACCGCTCTTGGTTGACGTTGCTGTAACCGCAAGGTGGCATTTATCAAGTCTTACCTGCCAGACAGCATGAGCAGGCTCATTGCTGATGTGTAACCTTGAAACACTCTTGCATTCGCATCATTGCTAAGCGGTGATGGATCTATGCCACACTTGGTAGCAGCTGGCTGGGCCATGCTGCGCTGTGCTGCCATTCCTGCCAGACCCAGATTGACATCCATTTGGCGACCGAGCAACTCCCCGCATTCATCGCAATATGCAGGCCATAAAATCACACCGCGCAGTGTTGCCAACCAGCTGGTCAGGGCCCCGGCGCTGCGGCAGGCTGCAGGCGCGGGTCTGTGCAGCAGCTCTGCCCGAGCAGTTTACTGGCAGGCAGTTCACGGTTTTGTCAACCAGTGTGGATGCCACAACTACGCTGGCAGAGCTCCTTGCCGGCGACCTGCGGGCTGGCGACGCCTACTGTCTGAAGGGAGATCCGGGAGCCGGCAAGAGCACATGGAGGTGAGGCATCGAGTCAAGGGGACGCTGCAGCGGGGCTTGCAGCAGCGGGTTGGGGCCTCGGACTGGCCATGTCAGCACATGCCAGTAGTAGTAAGCACAGGAAGAGTAGAGCAACCTGTGAGAAACGATTGAAAGCCAGTGGGTCACGTCTTGGTGCGATTGGCTTTAGCTGGCGCTCCTGCAACCCTGCCTGTTGCCCTGCAGCCGCGCCTTCATTCGCGCCGCCACAACCGACCAATCGCTGGAGGTGCCGCCACCACCCCAAGGCCTGCGCCCACATGAGTACACCGCACCGCACGGCCTGGTAGCCCCAGCCGAATATGGAGGTGTGCCTGCTGCAGCTGTCAACTCCGCATCGCCCTACGCACCCGCTCGTATTGCTTGGGCTGCGTCAAGCCTTGGCATGGGCATGGACTCGCAACGATCTGATAAAATCATCGTCTCTTTGCTTGCTGTGCAATCTTGCTGCTCACGCCTGATCCTCGCTTTGCTGCAGAGCTTCCCATCCTGCACTACGACGTGGGCAATATCTCACGCCCAAGCGATGAGGAGTGTGAGATGATTGCGGGCACCTTCCCAATGGCAGTATCAGTGATTGAGTGGGCGGAGAACCTGCGGGAGTGGGGCGCCGCACCAGAGCAGCGCCTGGCAATCTACTTCCGCCGCCTGCCTTCGGTGCGTGCGCCGGCTGGCTAGGTGGCCGGGGCAGTGCTTGCACCTGCCTGCCGCAAAACTATTAGTGGGTCTGCAGACGCTGGGGTGGAGCAGTAGGGACATGCAGTTGGCTAGGGCGGCCGTCAGTATTCCATTCCCTGTTGCTGCAGCTTAGCTATGCATTCAATTTGGTATTTGGCAAGCTGCCAACCACTATGCTACCTTTCACCTGCCCTGCAGCAACCCGATTCGGATGTGCGGCTTGTGACGGTGATGCCCCACACGGGTGCTTGGGAAGTGCGTGTGGAGCTGCTGCAAGCCAACCTTGCCATCTCAGGCCCTCCAGCAGGTGGGATGGTCTACCAGACACATTGACAGTCTACCAGCGGTATTTTCAAGCCCACTTTTGATGGCAGTCTGTGACCCCTCTTAAGCAGTTTTGTATCACAACAGGTAATCACAACTGGCCATTACTGCACAACCAATGTGGCAAGAACTGCTGTTTATCTTTCCAGCCCCTCCATTTGGCCGGTGCAGGATTGATGATGCTCGGTGATGACATGGCGGCCCAGCTGACAGCTGGCATGCCAGAAAGCCTGGCTGTGGCTTGATTGCGCCACGACATACAGTCTCCGCCTCTTTTTGCCAAGAACAACCTGCTGCTGCATCCCGCCGTCTGTCACCATCGACGCACTATTTTCATGCACCAACGAATCAGAGCAATTAACCCAATGGATTGGTTTTTTTTTGCAATGTATGATCAATCATCCTGCCATTGGCCTTCTTGTCCCCATGTATTGCTCTATGCATGCTGGCGACTATCTGCTACTTTCCCACATGCCGTGCCGCAATGGCCAGGTATTTTTTGCTGCAACCTTTCTTGACAGGCTTGCTAAAAGCCATAAATTAAATTGCAATGCAGTTGTAACAAGCCGCACCACTTATCAAGCAGGCGCTAGCACATGAATTGTAGCAACTAAAGCAAAGCAATCAAACCGGAAGCACAACATGAAGAGTCAGTATCGAATGAGCCGGGCATGCAGGATCCTTGGTTGCACAAAGATGTCATGAGTTGCTTGCAAACACATTAAAAAAGTGATACACACCATCAGCCGTGTCCCGCAGCCCAACTTCTGTATCGCAAACAGCGCAGCACACAGGATTGAGCTGGTCTGTTGTGCGAGCCTGTGTCGCTGTTGCTGTGACCTCGCCCTGCTGTCGTTGCTGAGAAGCAGCAGCTGCTTGTGAGGCCGCTTGCTGCTCTGGCTGCTGCTGTTGACTGTCTGCTGCTGTTAGCGGCTGTTGCTGGTGAGGAACACTGGCTGATTGTGGGGTGCCGAGCTGCTGCCCCTCGTCATGGTGCTGCTGGTGCTCCTCCTGCCTCTCCTGCTGCTGTTGCTGCTCTTGTTGCTGCTCATGTTGTTGCCGCAACTTTTTCTGCTTGCTGCGCTTAGTGGGTGGGGTTGGCACGGTCACCACCTCTCTCGTCTTCACTCTGGTACAGTTGGCAGAAAGGAAACTCGAGTGGTGGTCCCATGGTGAAGTTGTATAGCAGGCAACATGCAGTGCCAGCTCAGCATGGGCTTTTGCATGATGAAGCAACCGCAAGCATGCCTGCCTTATGCAATGCAGTTGATCTGGAATGCCAGCTGGCATCCCAGCACGGTTCTGACCAAGCAGTGTTCCATGCAACAGGGCTGCCAAACCGGTTTCCCAACAGGCTGCCCCCCTAGCTGATCACGCTTACTTGCAGTTCATGACGAACATGGCTCGGAACTGGTGGTCATACAGCGCATGCTGTTGGCATTCAATGCAAACTGTGGTGAAGCAGAGGGGGCAGCTGAGAATGGCGTCTGAACGGCGTGACCTGCGAGGTGGACGATGAGCCAGAGAACTCAAAAGGTGGGTGCAGCACACTGTTTGATAATGCAGGCGTGGTAAAGTTACATGCAGCAAGGTGGGCTTGAAGGCGCAGTCCTATTGTACAAGCCAATACCCTGTTGCGACACCATGATACGCAGGGCGCTGAGCTGACGATGCTGTGGCAGTACACAGCATGCAGGCTGTAAGCCACACCAAAGGCAGGGGCAGAATAGAAGCAGCCCCTGCGCTTCCATGCCGCGAGCGCCGACCCACTCACCCACGCATTTCCTTGATCCATGCTTCATTTCTATCATCCGCTTCCGCATCATAGAAATCGGGCGCTTGTGTGTTTATGCCCAATGCTGCCGCATCTCCATCACTGATCTGGCTGTCTGCACATCAGCCAGGTGGTGTCGGGGGTGGCGGCAGGAGCAGCAAAACAGTAGCAGCGCCAGTGCCTAGGAAGGCGTGCAGCTCCAGAATCTCCACAATGCATGCCCCATTGGTATCGTCAAGGCCAAAATGGCCGGCACAGGCAAAGCAAGCACCACTGCTCGGCAGGTTTGTCTCACCGCCGCCAAGGGACAAACTGTCGCTGCTCTCATTGTCCCAATTCATGATCAGCGGAGATGTATGTAGCTGAGATCAGCGAGAGGCGGCCTGAGAGAAACAAGGAAACGCAACTCTTCCAAGGCAAATTGGGCTACTTTCCGAGCGAAGCAAACTTCTGTTGTGGGCTGTCCTTGCTACCAACATAATTCTTTTGCCTGTCTCAAGTGGGAGTACACGCTGGCGCCCTGCTGGCGCCTGCACGGGAAGCAGCTTCAGGCGCTCTCCTGAGTACAAAGTTACTTCTAATCACCTCGACGAGCATATCAAATGCCGCAGCACCCACAGATGGAGAACGGTCTCACACCTCCCGGCCAGCTATTCCGCAGGGACTTTCGGCTCCCAGGCAAACCCCAAGAGCGGAAAGGCGCCGTCACATTGCTTCAGGTTCACAACCGCCATCGCCCGTCCTGAGGAGACTTGTCTTCGCCTCCCCGGCCCCTGACGCTTGCGCCTGCTGCTAACCAGCTTCTGCACTTGATCCTCTTTTCAGCCTCTGCCTGGTTCCATTCAGCTGGCTTTCATATATTTGTAGTCCAGTTCAAATGCTGCAGTGGAACATTGAGCGGGGCTATCAGCTGCCGGGAATTATTGGAGAGCTGCGAGCCATCGATGCAGACATACTGTCGTTACAGGAGGTGGATGTGGGCTGCGAGCGCAGCGGCAGCATAGACACAGGTGCCCCCCCAATACCCCCGTGAGTTATGCATTCATGCCATGGTGCGGGGCAATATGCAGCATGCCCCTTGCTGTACCTTGCTGCCACTCCAATATCCTTTCCACCTCCCGTTGCTTGCAAGCTCTCCTCTTGATTTATCATTCCTGCCAACAGGTGTGGCCATTGCTCAGGCTCTGCAGCTCAACTACGTGTTCCTGTCAGAGTTTGAAGAGCTGCACTCACCTCTGCGAGATGCGCGCTCCCAGGTGGTGGTGGTGTGTGCGGGCTGGTGGGCGGGTATTTTGGAGGGCCACACTCTCGCGGCTGATTGCCCCTGCGCTGCACTTCCTGGCTTTGATACCATCAGTGACCTTTCCATGTACTCTATCTAAGAGTGAATTGTTGTCCATCATGTGTTCTATGCAGGGCGGTGGTGTGCATGGCAATGCGATATTGACCAAGTTCGACATTTCTGAGGTGGCGGTGGTGCCCCACAGGCGAGCAACAACTGGGCTTGGATGTACAGTTTGCGTTTTGATTGTACTGCTTGGGGGGTTGGATGGCCAGCTTGGGGCGGGTTGTTGTACAGTGGTGGTATTTCTACTGGTTGGAAACATTATCATCTGCTTTTTAAGCTGGGCTTTCCGAACTAAGCTTCAGCGCTTGGTTGCAAGAGCCCCACGCCTAGCACTGGGTCCAAGGCAATCCTCGCTTTAGGCAAGCGGCCTTATCACATGCAAGGGCAGCTACCGCAGGATGCCCCCGGTTCAGCTGCCTGGCTGAGCTTGTTGGTGCCGCTGCTGGCAGCCGCATGGGCCTTGCCATCTTGAGCGATGGGGGCGGAAAAGCTGACGGGAAGAAGCGGGTTGAGCGAGTCTACTGAAGTGCCTGTTGCGAGAGCTGTCTGGCGATTGAGGGCGGCCACTGCCGCAGCATGCTCTTTGATCACGTCCGCAGTTCCGCCACCGCTGCTAGCAGAGGTTGGGTCAGCAATGCTGCCAGCAGTACCGCCAGCAGTACCACTGGAGGTACTTCCAGCGGTACCATCAGGCTTCGTGCTGAAATACACGGTGAAACCATCATGGTCGGGGTAGCTGGGTGCCGCCACCATCCAAAACGCCGACCCAGCCAGCCCGGTGCCCGCCTGCATGTGGCGCAGCACGGCACCCAGCACCTGCAGCATTGCAGTAGCGGTTGTCACTGGCTAAAAGCCTTTGCTTGCCGTTCGTTTGCGGTCAACCCAAACTGTTAGAGAATAGCATGACCATATACGAACACTGAGGCAGATAGGTGCTTGGCCCACCTGTCGATAATAGTTCGCCTGCACCTCCTCCCCCGCTGCTGGGTGCGTCGCTTGCTTAGCACGGCGCTTTCCAAACTCGCTGAGCACCAGCGGCTTGCCCAGGCGCCTGCTGAGCGCCACGTGGCACTCCAGCCAGCTCAGCGCAAAGCGAAGCTGCTCCTGCACGGTAGGGTGGTGGCAGTGCACATTGTCACACAGCTTGCATGCCCTCGACCCCGTCAACTGCCCTTGCTGAGATCCGTTGTGGCGAAAATCCACACATTCCGAAAGATTTTCAATCGCTGCTTCATGGCTTATGCCCAACACGTGCCCGCTCGTCTGCCTGCGGCCGCCAGAGCTCCGGGTAGAGGTGGCAGCAAGCGAAATCGATGACGGGTGAGCCGCAGTCGCTGGCAAAGTCGCAACCGCTGCCGGCGCAGTTGTAGGGGTTGTGGCAGCATGCATCAGGGGTAGACGGCCCTAGGAAACCCTCGCAATCCTGCATGGTGAAAGCCAGGGAGGTCATCAAACATGTACTTCTCTCAGGTTGAGGCGCATTGGATGCAAAAGCGCTAGGTACAGCTAGGTCAAATCCTTTCTGTGCTCCGCACCAGGGTGACCAGGTGGTTGGGGTCCATCTGCTTGAGACAAGCCGCCATTTGGTGCGCCCAGCGTGCCACTGTGGCACAGCTTGTGTCGCCGGTGCAGCGCGGCTCATTCGCTAGTGCCCATCCCAGGATGGTTGGGTCGTCCCTGCAGAGGGGGTAGTGAGCAGGGTTTTGAGGTAATGGAAAGCTACATTGCTTTCCTAACATTGAACATAGTGTCTGGCAGTTAGCTGAATAAGGCATAGTACCAACCCCTCCCCCCGAGGGTTATATACATAAACAAAAAGGTTGTGGATGGCAACTGCTGTCGCTGGCAAGGGTGCAGCGGAAAACAACTCGCGCCTTTCGCAGCGGGCTGACCTGTACATGACCCCTGTTAGGCTGTTTGTGCGGTGCACCAGCGCATGCAGGGCTCTCTGGAACATGCGCTGACAGTCCGGGTCTGAATAGAACGGTTCTGCTGCTTCCCCCTCGGTTGTGGGTGGCTGCAGCATTTTTGCAGGAAAGCCAGCGGGCACAGCCAGTCGAGCAGCAGTACGGTGCCACCATTGCAGTACAGCACACTGCCAACATGATGCCGGCAAGACTCATATGCATGGGGTAGCATGTGTTGATGGTATTGGAGCATCACGCTGCACCATATGCATACCTGCTCGCCACGGTGCCGGTATGCCCAGGCAACATAGCAGCGCATGCCTCCATAGTCTTTCCAGTAGTTTGTGAGACATAGCAGCAGGCGCAGTCCTCGACTGGAGGCCTCTGCCAGCAGCCAATCCAACCCTCGAAACACTTGTTCTTCAAAAACGCCTGGGCTGGGCTGTTAGTGAAGTATGGGGGACAACCGATGCAGTTTGCTGAGTAAACAGCAGCACTTTGCTGGGCCTTGCTGTTGCTATGTGATTTGGGCGATGGCATACAAATGTAGCAGCGATGGTCAGCCTGTTACTTGCCTGCAGTGCATTCCACTGGTCTGCGCCGTCAGCAAATGCCCACAGCCGCAGCACAGTGAGGCCTGCTGCAGCCACGTCATCCAGCACCCGCGTGCACTCATGCCGTAGACCCTGGTCTGCCGCACGCGTCTGCAGTCAATGGTGAGACATTCGAATATGAACAACATTTCGTGTTCCTGGCTGCTGTGCTGCTGCCAGCGCAGCCTGCCGCATGGCAAGAGAGCAAGCGGCAGCTGGCCGGCTGCCGCTCCTGCCAGTTTGCAACTGTCGGCTTGCTGGCAGACCTGCTCTGGTTCGTCATAGGCTTTCTGTACTCTTACCAGCAGGTAGTAACAATTGGCAGCCGCAAAGAAGAAGGGTCTGCCGCTTGGCTTCTCAAAACGTGTGCGATCGTGGCTGATTCTGATGAAACCTCGGCCTCTCCTCTGCATGCTGCACACAGCCTTGTAAATCAGCGTGTGAGCTTAAAAGAGAGAGGAACACGATTACATGACTTGTCCATTTTCCTTGGACCGTGACATTGTGCAATACTACGGCAGTACTGGGTGAACAACCTATATGATGGCTTTCAACTGGCTTTCAATCAACTGAGTTGCCTCGGTGCACTCGTATAATGAAACATGCCACAGTACGCTGCTGTTGGGCGACATGCAAACTACCGATGCAATGAAAACTCAGCCTGGCAAGGCAGTGGATGGGGCGGCCATTGCTGGTTTTGCTGGTAGTGTCGCCATTACACTATTTGACTAGCCGCAATCTGCTTCCTTGTCACACTATCAACACAGCAGCGTCATTGTGTTCTCATACCCTTCCCCCGAAGCTGTTTAACCTCTGCAGGACACACCCCGTGGATTGGAACGACCCGGCTCATGCACTGGCCAAAAGGGAACCACGGCGAGGGCAGAGGGCGGTGCTGCGTGCTGTGGTGACAACTCCACAGGTGTGTGTGCACAAGCGTGCGTGCAGCTTCCTGCCATGCTGTGGGTGGTGGTGGACGTACTGCTTTCTATCCTCTCAATGTGTACTGCTGTCGTTGGTGCAAGCCAACACAGCAAACTTGCCAACAAGGGGTCCGCACAAATATGTCCCCACGCTGTGTTGTTGCTGCGCATGCTGCTGCATCACGTGCCTGCGAATGTGAATTCTCATGTTCGCCCAGTTCCCGGATGTACACAGCTACCCTAGATTGTCCGCCTGCTTGCCCTGCCGATTGCGCCTTCCCTCGGGCTGGACAGTACGGTCCTGGTGCTGCTGTGAGTACGATATGTTGTGCCCATGCAACCTCTGTAGGGACCGCTGGTGGTGTACAATGCACACCTGGAAGTGTTTTGCGGCCTGCTGGCCCGCATCTCTCAGCTCGCAGACATGTTTGCCGACGCTCGGCGCATGGCAGACCGCGGCCTGCAGCACCAGGCCATCCTAGGTGGGTCTGAGCAGGCACACCAGCAGGCAGACCCGCAGAATTTTGTTTTTTGTGCAGAGACCGCTAAACAGCTTGGCCAAGAGCCGTCTGCTAGGCACAATCGGCCTGACGCACAGCCGTGTTGCTGCCTGCCTGCCTGCCTGCCTGCCTGCCTAGCGTACTGCTGTTCAGTGGACTGCGGCATGTCCATGCACTGGCAGCGTTTTTCATTGGCCAGGCTGGGATTGGCTCGCTGCCCACCCTGGGGCTTCAATTGAAGCACGCAACGGCGGCGGGAGTTTCTGCCTGTGTCATGACCTGTTATTGTCATGTTGATGTTGGTTTTGTCTGCCGGGGCAGTTTGCCCAGCTGATGTTCTTTTTGCTTGAGTCGACTGCTTGTGCTGATATAGTGAGCCACCCTCCCTTCTGCCTGCAGGTGACTTGAACACCATGGCACACGGCATCGCTAGGCTGTCCCGCCACCACTGCAACGATCACATGCGCTTCAGGTGCCGGGATGGCTCTTGACATGCGATAGGGGTTGGTTGGTGCTGTAGATCTGTGGTTGGCTGCAATGGATTCATGTCGCCCTGGCAGATAGTACGTCCCCTCTGCTGGGACCAGCTTAAGGGAGTACCCTCCACCTGCTGCTGCCTTGCCTAAGCAGTGGCAGGCACTCTGGTTTTTCTTTCCTCCTTCCACGGCTTCCTCCTGCAGGACCATAGGCTTGGATGAAGCGGCAGTGTGGCACCGGCATGTGCTGCCTGTCACCGACCCCCGATATGCCGCCCACGTCAGCAGCACCAGCAGCAATGGTGGCAGCTGGGCTGCAGCAGCCTCACTTGGGGGGCCCTCAGCAGATGATGCAGCCGCATCCTCAGCAGCGGCAGCAGCACCAGGGGCAGGTGCTGCGGCAACACCATCGGCACTCCCAGGAGCTGATGCAGCAGCTGCATCCCCATCAGCATCGGCAGATGCTCCTGCAGCAGTGCCATCTGCCGCATCTCCAGCAGCAGCGGTAGGGGCAGGTGCTGCAGCACCGGCACTGCCAACAGAGGCAGGCCAGCTAGGAAGCATAACAGGCACGCCGGTGGGGGCAGCTGGAGTGGCACCTGTCAATCAGCGGCTGATGGCCTGGGGGTTGAATGAGGATGTGGCGCGGGATGCAGTCAACCCTGGCTTTGCTGGTGAGCGCGCATTTCCCAACAAGAGCACAACTAGCTGACTCTTTGTGACGTGTCCTTGTGCTGCGCGTCTGATGGCTGCAGCTTCAATATGCATGACTCGTTGCTTGTGGCTCAACTCTGCAACAGCTGCAACAGCTTCCAGCCAATGCCGGCATTTCCAGAAACATGGCTGGCTGTATCTACTCCATAGCACGCTGCTTGCTTGCTGCTTGCTTGTATGGCAGCCCACACCCGACTTCTCTTAATGCCCACCACTTTGCCTGCCGCTTGCAGATCCCTTCCCCCGTACAACCATAACCTTAGACAACCCACAGTACCGCTGGTTTGGGCTGAGCCTCATGAAGGGCAAGCTGGACTGGGTGCTGCTGCGGAGGCTCAAGGTGGCAGGCACAGCAGTAGGCAACCACGACTATTCCCTCTCAGATCACAAGTGGCTGGCAGCAGAGGTCACCCTTGCTTAGGTTTTATGCAAAAGCCAGGGCGCCCTATTACGAATTTTGCTAGGGCGCCCTATTACAAGTGTTGCAGGAGGTACTGCGGCCTGGCCTTTGCGAGCAATGGACCTTGGTTTTTTATGAGCTGCATTTTCCTCACTTTTGCAATCGAGGAGTGCGAACTGTTTACATTTTATCCGAAAAAACAACTGTGTGATCACTGACATTGGACACAAGCTAGGCAAGGCATGACAATCAGCGAGGCGCACAAAATATTGAAGGACAGCACTGATTTGCAGGGATCAATGTGCGAGGATTCGTTGAAGCTTACGTTTTATGCATTACGAGGTACACATGACGAGGATGATAAGAGAATGGCAGTGAAGGATCGTTAGCCTGCCCGCCCATTCAGCGGACATAAAGATCGAGGTGTAGTACCCGCCCATTGCTCTACGCCTCAGAAGCCGAAGACGACGCAGACAGGTTGCCAGTGCTGCCGCCACCCGTGGGCTGCATGGCCAGCAGGGCTTCCCTGATGCGTTCCGCCTCCTCCTCAGTCAACCGCCCGTCAGGCATTATAAGCCGCTCCCGTGCCGCCTGCAATGTGGCAGAGAACACGGAATTCGAGCCTTGGCAGCCGCGGGCATGAAGGGAGGGGTGACTGATGACCAGAACAAAGTGGAAGGCCAAGCTAGAAAGAGCATGTGCACATGAAACAAAAGCAGCAGCAGCAGCAGGCTGTATCAGCAGGCTCAGAGAGCTCCCCGGACCGCCATCACACCTGTACTGCTGGGTCCGTGTTGCGGTACGGTACGCCCACCCAGTTGTTCAGATTGCCGCCATCCAAGCGGGTGGGGAGGTTGGGCGCATGGCCCCAGCGGCCATCCTGCAATACAAGACATAAGCAAGGGGGGTTTCCACAGCCTTTTACTTAAGGCACGCATGGGTGATATCAACACTAGATCCCCTCATCAGTTCCTGCCGTGCTCTGCAGAGCTGCTAACGGCTCCTGCAAGACTCCGGACACTGGCCAGTAAAGCCAAAAACTAGTGAATAGCCTCAATTGGTGGCGCACGCCTAGCCCCCCAATGAGTCAGCCAGCCAACTTCCTAGAACAACACTGATATTTCTGGATACCTCTCTGCTGCCCCAACTGTGTCAAGACCACCGCCCCCCATCGACAGCGCAAGCAGACAACAGCAGGTACTAGCCACCAGGAACTACATATCTAATGCCTAACTCTTTAGCTAACTTACGATGATAAACTTGAACTGGTACGTGCCAGGCGGCAAGGAGCGCTGCAGCAGGAAGCGGTGGGAGTAACGCGGGTCTGGTTCCATGTCCAGCTGCTGGCCCCAACCCACATCCAGCCCAGCCACCTGCACAGATTATGATGGCGATTAACTTGTTTGACAGGTGTAGGGTAACTCACGCAAAACTTTCGAGTGGAACCACAACTTGTCGTGTTTGGGATAAATATATTCTGTGGAATGAAGGTAGAATTGTGCAGGATGGGATAACAAGCTGGTAAGCAACCTTGCAGTGCAGCAGCGGAGCGCATCAGGAGGGTGCAAGTGCAGCAGCTGCACGGCAGTACATGACAAAACCCACCTGCGGTACGCCCTGGATGCCGTACCGCGGCAACACGATGCTGACGGGGGTGGGCGGCTCGCCATACAGAATGTCAGCTGCTGCGTTGCGGATGGCATTGGTGTTTGGCTTGCAGGGGCGAATGCCTGGAGGGAGCGGAATTCCACAGGGAAACCATCAAACAAGAAGGACGGTTGATGAAAAGGTTTTGAGGTCATCTTCAACCACCCACCCACATACTTTATTCAGTTGGCCCCATTCTGTTTAGCAATGGCCGAGATCTGCGGTCGCATGGCTGCTGCCAGCTCTTACATTGTTGCATTGACAGCAATGCTGCTGCAATGAGTGCTGCTGCTGTCCCCCCACACCAGCTGCCCTTACCTGTCAGGTGTTCGTATGCGTCCTCCAGGTGCCAGCCCTTAAACCACCACATGTAGGCAAGCGCGGTGGCTGGGGCACGACCAAGGCCGGCTGCAGCAAGCGATAGTGGTGGGTGTGGGTGGGTGTGGGGTTGGGGTGGGATGGGGTGTGGGTGTGGGTTCCAGCATAGGAACACCAGGTGCTGCTAGACATGCAGATTGCGAGCACTGGAAAGGTATGGGCGGTGGTGCTGCTGCAGTGGAGCACAAGTCTGCTGCTATGGGCACACGTGCCAGGCAGTTTCCCATGTGCCATGCAGGCACACAGGGCGTCCCACCTGTGCAGTGCACGTAGGCGGTGCCGCCATTGGCCGCCGAGCTCTGAGCCAGCGCCGCCACCGCGCCCGGCAGCTCCATCCGCAGGGAGAAGGGGTCAAAATCCCTGCACCCACACAGAATGCAACTTGGGTTGGATGGGTTGGATTGGGCTTGGAATGGCAGGCTTGAAACTGAGGCAACCAACAGGCATAGCACACTCTTCACAGGAAATCATCGTTGTGGGGCCCACGGAATAGCGATACCTGGTAGGGGTACCTGATAGCTGGCAGGCCATCGTCATGAGCCCCCACTGAGCAGTTTGCCCTTAGGC
>JAAMXP010003694.1:17889-56047 GCA_019693395.1 Ettlia oleoabundans | reverse complement strand
CCCACACACACACACACACCCCCACACACACATTCACACACCCACACACACACACACACACCCACACACACCACCACCATTGATTGCATTGCCACCTTACCTGATGCGGTGGCGCACATGCTGCACATCTCCGCGCTCCTTGATGCGCTCCAGAATCGGGGTGAGGTCCAGATCAAAGTAAGCCATATCGCTATCCTCCTGCAGGCACATCACTGTGCGCACACCCTCGCCATCCGCCACCCTGCACCAACAGCAGTTGTGCCGAAAATGTAGGGGCCGAGCCTTAGACTAAGCGGCAGGCACCGATGTCGAGGAGCAGAATTTTACTTACTTTATCAAACTGTACTTGACATGACGAGGGCTGTCAGCACGCTTTGCCACATGCGCTCTACTTCACAGCACCCGAAAAGCAACTGCCAACATCTGTGGCTGCTTCTGAATGGGAGGGCCATTGCTGACCTCACCATCACACACGATTACTTCCCAATCATAACACACCATTGCCTGCAAACCTGTTCCTCTCCAACAAACTAACTTAAACCCTGCTCAAGATAAAAACAATCGCCTGCGTACCTGTCCACATCCTTAGTTGTCTGCAGGCAGGACCCCACTATGAGATCGTCCAGGATGCGGCAGAAGTTGGTGCCGTCCTCGTGGCGGTACGTCAGCGATGCCGACCCCATGCGCTCCTGCATCACATCGGTGTACTTGTCGCTCAAGTCCTCCACCTCAACATCTGCGGCGCACACATGAGGGGAGCAAGACTTGAGGGGCAGTGATGGTGACGACTGAGCGAGGGAAAGTGGCGAGGAATCCCGCTTCGTCGGCAGCAGCGGCAGCGGTGACGCTGGCAACGTGGACAGCGGCACTCAAGTCAAGGGATGCGCAAGTATTAGGGTGCATGTCCATTGCTTATCCCCGCAGGAGCTTGCGCCACATCGTGATCACCTTCCTCGTCCTCCTTCAGTGTTTCGGGCTCCAGTTTGCTCTGTTGGGATTGCATCCGGCAAATTCGTCGGGTGTCAACATTGACTGTAGGCCTGCGGAGGACAGAGGGGCGCCGGCTGCCCTGCAAGGATCGCGTAGTCCTCGCTGCGACGGCTGAGCTCATTCCGGCACCTTACTACAAATTCAAGCAAGCACGTAGCGCAGTATGTAGGGTTTGCGGCCGTGGACTCGATGGACAGTTCCGCAAACCAGGCGGCGGCCACGTCAGCGCCAGCTGACGGTCTGGTGCAATGCACCCTGCCTAGAGTATCAGCAGATAGCGCCTGGCTGTTGTTTCCTGCGATTCGTGTGCGATGCAACTAGATGCCATGCCTCAAGGTGTCAGCTGCAGCAGAGAATGAGAGCGCCATGCTGGAGAGGTGGCTATCCCTGGGCAGCAACAGGCGGCGTTGGCTTTGGTGACATGCCGGGCAATCATCTCTTTATTTAACATACATGCAGATTGAGTGTTACAGCTTGTTACTCACATAATACCAAACTACAGGTGTGGTTCACGTCGCAGTGCTGGCTGAAAGCCAAGGTGGGCTCCTGCGCGGATCCCGCGAAACAGACGCTCGCAACTGTGGCGGTGCATGGCGTCCTGCTACAGGGTCCAACTTGGCACTGAATGATCCATGCTCCATGCTAATGCAACTTATTACTGACCCCTTTCACAGCATGCAGTGCCCAGCATCCCACCAACATTTAGCTGCACTTCATGCTGTGCACGCTGGGGCGGTGGAACTGGGCAGAACCTGGGTTATCGCGAATATAGCCGGCCTTCAGGCGCAGCTCTTTGGAACCTTCGTCTACACGGCGACACCGCCGTGTTTACCTTAGAGCATCCTTTACCCGTCCTTGAGTGAAAACCCCCGAGAGCAGCGGCTAATCAGCCAGCCTCGTTTAGCGGGTGATTATTATCGCTGCATGACCAAGTGATATTACAAGCTCCCTGGGGCAAAAATCCTGGGTTGCTGCAGTGGCGGCCGCCAATGCCACCGCCGCCGTTGTCTTGTTGAGCCTTGAGCCTGCGTCACCAAAACCCTGTGGCTGCCATCCCTGCAGTGCAAGATGGAACGCCTGGCAAGATGGTCGATCATGGGGAGGAAAGACTACAACGAGGCCCTTGTCATGGTTGTGAAGCTGAATGGCATTCTGCAGGCCTTTACCGGGCCAGCGCGTGCCCCCCAGGTGCTTGAGCCTGACACAAAGAACCCTGCTTTGCTCTGACGCTGTGGTCCTTTCTGTATTCCGTCAGAACACTGTGCTGCTTTGTCACCTTGGTGCACGCAGGCTCGCCGGCTGCTCAATATCGATCGTGTCGGTAAGCCAAACAGCACCGCTGCGTCGCAAGTATTGTATGCATTGCTGCTTGCCCCAGACTGGCGTATGCTGGCCGGCATTCAACAGGGCTCGTTCCTCCACATCCTGCAGAAAAGTGGTTTGCCAGAGCATTCACCCAGTCACTCAAGCCGGCCGCCGTCGCAGTATCTATCAACAGCCCAGGTGCAGTCATGCCGCCCATCGAAACAGTAGCTGCAGCATACAACATGGTGCACCGCTTCCGACCGGCCCATCGCGCTGACTCTGCTGAATTGATTTGGTATCCTCACCACATGTCAGTGCATTCTGTGCTTGCAGGCGGTTCTGCGGTGCAGGCTGACCTGATCTATAACCTCATCCGCCGCTTGTCCAAGAAAACAGGCATCCCAGTGCACACCTTTGCAGAGGATGTGGCGGCGAGTGGCGGCTACTGGCTCATGTGCGCTGCTGCTGCCACTGATAGCTGCTACAAATTGTAACTTTCGTGCCACTTTTGTGCCTCCACAGTTCTTAGTTGCAGCCCCCGAAGGACTGTCTGCTGGCTGCTCAGTTTGCGGCCCTTGCCAATGCTGCTGGTGTTGCATGTTGCTGCTGTGCAGGTGTGCGGGCGACAAGTCCTATGCTCTTGAGGTGCGTAGTTCACTGGAAAAGCTGGCTTGACAGGATGTGCGATTGTGTCAGGTTGAGCCATCTCCTGTGCGGCCTGATTAGTGATTTATTAGGCACATGGTCAGCTGGAAACAGCCATAACTGGGGCAGTTGACAACCCAATTACGCAATTCAAGGTAAACTGTGCCCTACCTACATCTGCAGGCTGAGGCCACTTGTGCATGCTGTGCAGACATCCCTAGTGGGGAGCATTGGTGTGATCAGTGCGACTTTTGGGGCCACGGAAGCAGTGAAGAAGCTGGGCATTGAGCGGCGTGTGTACACAGCGGGGGAGGCTAAGGTGCAACTGGATCCCTTCCTGCCGGTGAAGCCGGACATGGTAAGTCAAACCTTCTGGCTTGGCTGGCACTAGAGGCGTTGATGATAAGGGTTTCTAGGAGTGAATCTTGGCGTCAATGCTGCAGCTCAACTGATGCATCGGCGCAAGTAGTCGAGCACCGTCGGTGTGCCCTCTCCTGCCAACATTTCAAGGATGGTGTTTTAAGGGCCCTCTTCCTATTTTTCCTACTAATCTATCGTCGTGCTTATAAGTCAGGAGGCACGGCTGCGAGACATCATGGATGACTTGCACGAGGCCTTCAAGGACCGGGTACGCGGCAGCAGGGGCGACCGCTTGGTAGCCGGCCGCGACGATGAGCTCTTCTCAGGTAAGCCCTGATATTGGTGCCTGCTGTTGCACACCGCCGTCTCTGCACTGCTAACTTTATATACTCTCACTAATGTGGCTGTTGATGGCCCTGTGGAGTTGTTGCATACCACCAAGCAGGTTCTAGGGATGTGCTGCTGCCCAGCTGCCTGCTGTGAACCTTGCAGGCCGGGCCTGGACTGGGAGGCAGGCTCTGAAGCTCGGCCTGATTGACGGTGTGGGAGAAATGAGGAACATTATGCAGGCGAGTGAAACCCTAGACTGCTGATTAAAACCCCCCAGCTCACCAACACCCAGGACGCCCACTGCCAGTTGCCTAGTTCGTGCACCAGCCCAGAAGCCCGGTGCGAGCTGCTGAAAGCAGACAACTTGTGGATCTGGCTTGCACCACGTCTTGCTTGCGCAGGAGCAATACGGTGACAAAGCTCGGTTCCTGCTGTGCTCTGAGCCACCGCAACCTGGGATCCGAGACCTGCTAGGCCTGGGCTCGCTGTTACGTGGCAGCTCAGCGGGCAGCACCGGGAGCACTGCCAACCATCCTTTGAGTGACAGCTCCAGTGGCGGCAGCACGCAGAGCCTGCTAGATGGTGTGGCAGCAGCAGTAGGCAAGGGAGGCGAGGTAGCGGCTTATGTTGCCTGCCGCAGTGCACTTGAAGCGGCACTGGATGAGGTGGAGCAGCGGGCCTACTGGCAGCGCTTCAGGGTGCACGTGTAGCCAAGAGCAATGCAGCATGAATGGCTGTAAACCTGTGAATTTGAGGGCCATGTATTGCCATAGCGTGCAAACATTGGCATGCTGTGCAAGTTACATACAAGGTCAACTACAGGGTGAATGTTGGTACAGGTGCATTGCAATAATGTGGCACAATCTTGGGTGCGGTTGAAAGGCACTTCAGGGGTCAGTCCACTGCCCAGTGATTTTGCGCTTCAACTCCTGCAGCCGGGCAATCACAGGTCATAGCTTGTCAGTTTCCCTATCATCACGCTCTGCAAGAGTAGACTACGGCAGTGTGGTTGTGATTGCTGAATCCAGCAGCAGCAGTAGCAGCAGCGATGAGGCGAACAAGATATCAATCAGCACAGCTGGCGACGGCACACATCGCACGCCGCACACCCACCTCTCGATCCCGCTGCCGCTGCTCTTCGGCCGCCTTGGCCTCATTGATCTCCCGTAGCCGCCGCTGGTTGGCGTTGAAAATGCGGGCCCAAAACAGGATGGGCGGTGTGGCTGCAAACCCTGCCGCCATCATGATCTCAGGCTGCAGCTGCGGCTCAAATGTTTCTGCTACTGCTAGGCTATCTGCTGCAAACTCAGAGTAGGTCGAAAGAGCAGCCAACAGCAACTCGCTGGTGCCATCGACAGGCAGCACGTGCGTCGCCTGCCTGCTGCGCCGCCGACCGCCTGCTGCCGACCGCAGAGGGAACAGCGGTGCCCGCCGCGGGGGCAGTTTGGCTGCAGCCGGCCCGGTTCTGCAGCGTTGCGTATGAAGCATGATGTTTAATTTACGGTGCCTCCACCGCCGGCTGACCTTGATCGCAAACTTGTTGCCTCCTGGCGCCCCAAGGAATCCGAGGAAGAATACCGCACTGCTGCTCGCACAGACAGTCTTGGCAACGTATCGTGTCAGAGAATCAAATGGACAGGGCTCGTGGTTGGCACGCATGGGCCTTCTGCTGAGCAGCGACGCAGCAGGAAGGCGCGAGAATAGAAACCCGGTTTCTCTAGGTCAATTTGCATATGGGAGTCGCTACGTTACGAGATCAATCGGCGCGATGGCTGCTGCCGTGGAGGTTTCCCAAGCGACTGCCTACCCGGCCTCGTTGACCGCTGAGGAGGAGAGCCTGGTTGCAGAGCTGCGCGCGAAATACAGCAGTGCGAATGCTGCCGCGCGAGGTGAGCGCTTTCGACCGCTGCTTTGTGTACGTAGGGGTCCTACAAGAGTGGGCGTTCACCGGGCCGCCATGTGCTGCCGCTCTGCCTGCAGCAACACCCCCGAACAGCAGTGTGCAAGAGGCGGCTGCAGCACCCGAACCCACGACTTCCAGCAGCACCTCCTCGTCCGATGCCAACACGCGCATCAAGATATGCATCGTGTGCGGCGGCAGCGGCATGTTGACCAAGTGTTATGACTGCCGCAGCATCCAGCGTACATGCAGCGCATGCGGAGGCTACGGCACCACTGGCAACAACCCCCAAGCCAAATCGACGCGTTCAAGTACCTCGCACCAGCCAGCACCAAGGCAGGTTGGTGAGGCAGCAGGGACACAAGTAGCAGCCAAGGTAGCGGCATACGAGGGTGAGGTTGATGAGCTTAGGCGGAGCGTAGAAGACTGTACAGACCAGCAGGAGCGAGACCTGAGGCAGGAGCTTGTCACGCAACTAGAGAAGCACCTGGCTCGCTTGAGGCGGTTGCAGCAGAAGCGCCAATCACAAGATCACAGCTAAATGCGTACATTGATGGTTTGAGCACAATGTGCTTTCCTTGATGAACTATGCTTGCCCGAATGTACTGTTTCAGCCCTGATGCATAGAGGCTGTGGCAACCTATAAATGCACAGAACCACATATATGTTACAGCTATGAACCTCGCTACATTTATTCAACTTGTCAGGGCCGCTTCCAGAGCAGCAGCAGCACAGGGGCAGTTGGCCTATTGAGCAAGCGCATCTCAGAGGTGACCCACCCGGATGGCGGCAACCCTGCCACCTGAGCCCTCACAGCTTCATACTCCTCCATGCCTCCTGCAAGGTTGTCAGTCAAGGCGTGTTAGTAGCCATCCTCCACAGATGCCAGATATCAAGAGAATAGGGCAATAAGCTGCCGCATCGTTGGGTGCATACAACAGCAGCTGCCTGGCCAGTTACTGTGCTGTGGCTTTGTAAGGTATCAACACCCACCTGGGTGTCCTGTGTAGCAGAGGATGGAGCACACGCCTCCCGGCTGAAGCACTTGGCAGGCTGCCTGCACGGCCGCTACCGTGCTGCTTGCTTGTGTGATGGTGGCTTTGTCACTGCCCGGCAAGAAACCTGAAACGGTTGGGAACTTTGATGATTTTTGAGATGCTGCCGCTTGCCCACGCATGGCAAAGTGGCTCAAGAGCAACAGCCGTTATCTTGCTCGGCTAACTAGGCTGCCACTCGCTGTCCCGCACGTCAAAGCACAAACGACAGCACATGCATTGCAGCATTAACAGGCGGAATAAGCGCGCACCCAAGTTAAGCATGACGGCACGGGCGCAATTAGCCCCAACATGATGCAGCATCTCTGCATGTGACGCCAGGTGGTAGTGGAGCGCCGGCGACGCTCCTGGCGAGAGACTCTCTGCCACGCGTTGCTGAGTCGCAGCTATGGCTGCTTCCTGCACATCAAAGGCGTGCACGGTGCCTGTGCTGCCCACTGCTGCGGCCAGGAATGCTGTATCATAGCCATTGCCGCATGTGGCATCCACAGCTAGGTCTCCCGGCCTGACCACCTGCCCACACAACTCCTGCGCCACGTGCGTCAACCGGGCGCCCTGCTGCAGCAGCTGCTCAAAACGCGAGGTTGGCCCCTCGTATGCCTCATCCTTTTGATATGCATGCAACTGCTGCACTGGCTGCTGATGACCGCTGCTTGCTGGCTGAGCCTGCTGTTCTAGGGTGGCATCAGCAGCAGTGGCGCCCGGCCGGTGCGGTGCCTGCCGCTGGCGGGTGGCAGCGGGAAGCAGTCGCCGGGCCCCTGAGCTGCTGCCGCCGCTGCTGCTGCTTCGTAACGCAATGCCCTGCAGAACTAGGCCGAGTGGCAAGGGAAAGCTTGGTCAGCAGAGCCGTTCATGTGCGCCTCCCGTTGTTGCGCATTACCTTATCATTTACCTTAACAGCAATGTGGCATGCTCCCAAAACGGCTGCTGTACGCATCGTGCAAGGGGACCAACTTGCAAAGTTTCGCGCGCTTCAATCGCCCGTGTAAGTCTGGTGGACAGAGTGAAAACGCTAACCATGCCACTAGAGACAATGGAAGGGCTTGCCGACGTAAGAAGGCGCGGACTCCCCGGTCCAGCTGGCCATGACGGGGGCAGGTCGCGGTGTGGGAGCGGTGTTCGAGATGAGCACTGGCCCCTGGCTACTGCCAAATCACTGTGTATGGACAACACCCACTGTTTGCAAAAGAGCCTGCGTAGCTAGATGCTGTCACCATTCACAGCAACCATGAACGGGCCTTGCTTGGTTGTGCGATAGTTGGAGCTGGCGCCACTTGAGCCGTTGGCACAAAGTTGTATGCGATGATGCGATGTGCAACCCTCTTTCATCAAAGTGAAGATTTGAGTGTTTATATGACTTAAAGTGGTTCTTGTGATGGGAGTAGCCAGCTGGCGCACAGCATGCAGAGCACGGTGCCCTGGAGAGGCTCATCCAGCCTTGGAGGACTCCCAATGTTGATTCCCAGCCCATGCTCAAGTCTTAGGTTTGCAGATCGACAGTGCCGCGGCCCTTAACGATGCCCGCTACTCTCTAGGTGCCCTATGTCAAGCTGATATCAACGGTGAGAAGGCGTTTAGCTCGCCTTATTGCTGTGCACGTGTGAAGCAGCGCAGCTGCCAGCAGGAGCAGCAGCACCAGCACCAGCAGGCGCCCTGTTGCCTGGCTCACCCCCTCACCCCCGCCTAATGGCCCCATGGCCATCTTCCTGCAGCTAGATCGGATCTACGCGCTAGCAACTTGGTGCCCAGGATGCCTGTGGCCAACGCTGAAGCGGGTAGCATGGCACCTCTGCACATCGGAGTTGATTGCGGAGGCACCAACACTGATGCCGTGTGCCTGGCGGCTGACAACTCTGTCCTGGGCTGGTCCAAGCAGCCAACAAGCGAGGACATCCTGGGAGGCATCGTGGCTGCCGTGACACAGGCGCTGCAGAGATCTGGTCAAGGTGTGGGTTAGCCAGCACGACCGTGTTACCCTGTTCTGCGGGCACTGCGTCAGCCGCCTCAGCCTGTTAACAGCATGCGCCTTACAAGCACCTTGGTCCTATGTAACAGCCTGCCTGCCGTTGAATGCTTGCAGAGCCGACAGCCGTGGGAATCGTCATGCTGGGCACCACCCAGTTTGTCAACGCCTGCATCAATCTGAAGGACATGGCCCCTGTGGCGGTTGTGCGGCTGTGCGGACCCGCCACTCGCTCCCTGCCCCCCTTCTGCGACATGCCGCCGAGACTGCGCCAGATGGTGGGCGGCTGCTTCTTCCTGGTCTCAGGCAAGTGCCGCGCTTGCATAGCAGCTGCAGCTGTGAGTGTGTTAACCCTAGCCGGGCAAACTGTTTGATAGCAGAAGCTGCTGTGCTGCGGTCTCTTCAGCGGCCCTCCCTGCCTTCCCAAGCAATCGTGGAATGTTTGTGAAAGCAGGTAAATGTTTGTGCTGTTTTTGACATTATTTTAGTCCACTCGCTGTCCTCCCTGCTCCCTGCCAAGAGGTGTCATGGTTGTGTGCTTACCGCGTACTGTGCAGGCGGTTACGAGTATGACGGCAGCCACGAGATAGCGCCCCTTGACAAGCAGCAACTGCGCAGCGCCGCTCGCCAGATCGTGGCGGCAGGCATCCGATGCGTGGTTGTCTCCAGCGTTTTTTCTCCCGTGCAGCCTGCCCAGGAGGAGCAGGCAGCGGCAATACTGCTGGAAGAAGCCACGGCAGCTGTAGCAGAAGCTGGGGGCACAGCTGAGGCACCAGCAGATGCTGGTGTAGGGTTTGTTGGACCTCCCACACCCTCTTCTGCCTCCCCCATGTCAAACCCAGCCTATCCATATATAAATCGGCATCTGTTTATCTGCAAGAGCCATGAGGTGGGGCAGCTTGGCCTCTTGGAGCGAGAGAATGCCGCGATCCTTAACTCCGCGCTGCAGCCGCTGGCAAGCCGGGTGGTGCCTGCCTGCGTAGATGCGCTGGCAGCAGCGGGCATCACTGCCCCGCTCTTCTTCACTGCAAACGACGGCACGCTGCTGTCCGCCCAAGATGCTTTGAAGGTGGGTAAAGGTGCAGACAGCTACGGAGGGATTCAAAGTTCCCTTCCTCCAGGGGATTCCACTGCCATGGAAGTGGCATCTACTGCTTGGAAGAACCCCTTTATTCCTGAGTGGACACACAGACTGGCTGTAGCCATTGCTGCCTTGTCTCCTGGCCCTTGCCCTGCAGATGCCCGTGGCCACTTTCCAATCCGGCCCCGTAAACAGCCTGCGCGGTGCAGCGCTGCTGACGGGCCTGCAAGACGCCGCAGTTATCGACATTGGCGGGACCACCACAGATGTGGGGCTGCTGGTTGGTGGGCAGCTGCGCCCAGCCAGTAAGGCAGTGCGAGTAGCTGGCGTGCCCATCAACGCCCAGATGCCGGATGTGCTCAGCATGGGGCTCGGCGGCGGCTCGCTGGTGAGGTTCCCAGAGAGTGGTGCTGTTTTGGAAGGCGGAGGGCCAGCAGCCTCTGCAGCTGTGGCAAACACAGACAGCACCGGTGCAACACCAGCAGCAGGTGCAGCAAGCGATGTTGGCCAAACAGGCAATGACTGCCCAGCCGGGTCAAATAGTGGCAAGCCAGATGCAGGAGTGGCCTGTACCGTGGGCCCGGACAGCGTCGGTGCAAGGCTGGGAGCCGAAGCGTTGTGCATGGGAGGTGGCAGGTGTACCGCCACGGATGTGGCGGTACTACTTGGCAGGATGACCTTGGGCAAGCGGCAGGCTGCAGCTGCCGGGCTATCAGACCTGCAGGCGGAGGTGGCGTGGATGGTGATGCAGAAGGCGTTGGAGGACTGTTTGGATACGGCAAAGACACATGCAGGTGTGTGGCAACATGGTCTTACACTATTGGCTAGCCTGTTGTTGGGCCTTTTTTGCCTGACAATGCCCAACACCAGCGGTTCTGTTCCATTTAAAGGCAGCACCTGACTCACATCGTTGCTAGCATGCTGCACCTCTGCACACATCTTTATGGCAAAGCCTGACCGATAACCTCCATGCATCATGGGTTTGCAGGCGACTTGCCAGTGGTGGTGGTGGGTGGCGGCGCGCCGTTGTGCGACACTAGCTTGCGAGGTGCATCCAGTGTGATCCGCCCTGAGCATGCGGCCGTGGCTAATGCTGTCGGGGCTGCCATTACCCAAGTTCGCGGCTTGGTGGATGCAGTATACGACATGGGGCCCACACCTGACAGCAGGGCAGCGGTGCTAGAGCAAGTCGAGCAGCTTGCAACTGAGCGGGCGGTACAGGCTGGGGCGGTACAGGGCAGCTGCTGGATAGCTACCAGGGAGGAAGTACCGCTAGCTTACCTTCCGGGAAGGACTAGCAGGGTAACAGTCAAGGTAATCGGGGACCTAGATCACGCCAGGTTGCAGCGCTATGTGGGTGCTGAAAGCAGCAGCGGCAACAGCATAGGAGATCCCCCAGCACTCATTCCACCTGGCCCTCATATGGCAGTAGGGGCAGACCCGTCAGCGGCAGAGCCAGCTACTCCTCCACCACAGCATGTGCACCCGGCAGCTGTTGATGTTAATACCATTTGCAGCAGCAGTGAGATGATCTCAGGCTGGCCGCCGCTGGCTGGCAGAGGAGATGACTCCTCGCCAGCTAAGCTGGCAGACTGGCAGCCACACATTGATGAACATGGGGCATGGGTCATACACAGCCAGGATCTCCACATCATTGCCACTGGATGCGGCATCCTAGGCTGCGGAGGAGGTGGCAGCCCCGGCAAGGCACTGCTGAAAGCTCTGTTGCAGCTGCAGAGGTGGGATGGAAATTTTGCCAGGCCCCTTGCCAGGGTGTGGTGCACTGGGTTGGCTCATGTTGTCCCATGCGTTATTTAGTGCAGGTTCATGTGTTTTCCCTTGGAACGATTGGTTTCCACAGCATGAAATGTGCTGCCATTCCATCCTTGTCCTGTGTGCAAATCATTACAACAGCAAGCTTGTTGTGATGTGCGCTATGGTCCCTGCAGGGCAGGTGTCGGCAGCATGCGAGTCGTAGGCCCTGCTGCGGTACCAGACCATCAGCTCGTGGTGGATGCTGGCTACATGGGCGCACCCACGGTGGGCATAGAGAAGCTGGATTCCGATCAGGCAGAAGCTGCGGTACAGGCAGTACTGGCCGCCTACCGCAGCAGTACCCCTGCTGTGCCGCCACTGGGCTCTGCGCAGCCTGGCACAGGGAGCAGTGGTGGAATTGCTGGTGATGAAACGCCGGCTCCCCATCAGCTGGCTCCTGAGGGCCAGGTAATGGCAGCACTCATGGCTGGGGAGATAGGTGGTGGCAACGGGGTAGAGCCTCTAGTGGTCGGCAGCCGCCTGTCGCTGCCGGTTGTTGACGGAGACTTGATGGGGCGAGCCTTTCCGGAGCTTCAGGTGGGTTCCAGTAAGGGTGTAGGTGCTGTCAAGGGTTTATCCAAGGTACTAGAGGCAAGGTTTGGCACAGCAGTGCGCAGCAGGGCAAGCGGTGGCCAGCAGCCTCGAGATTTTCTTGGGCTGCTGGTTGGCATTTGGCCTGCGCCCTGACCCGTTAGCTCGGCCACTAGTTAAGCACGGTGCAGCCAGCAATGTGGCGGTTGAAACCATGGCAGTGCAGAGCTGCAAGCAACAGCTGACAGTGCTCTAATGGCAGGGAGCTCTTGTGACTGGTTGTGGCAGGCAGTTTTGCACTGACTGGCATAACTGCTTTGTGCAGATGATGACTTCAGCTATCTACGGTCTGCCAGTCATTCCGGCAGCGGTGGCAGATGAGAAGGGCAATGCTGTGGTAGTGCACAGCGCGGCCAGCGCTACTTGGCTGGAACGGCTGCTCAGGCCAGTCTGCACAGAGATGGGCTGCAGCGCAGGCTTCAGCTCCTGTCCCCTCACAGGCAAGGGGGCTGTGCAGGCACTTTTGTGGTGAGCACCCGACACCCGCACCTGCACCATGCAGCTGTGTACAATGTGTCCCAGTTTACAACATGTTTTTGTGCCAAAAGCACTTGTTGCCGGGTGCTGCCCGACCCCAGCACCATGCTGGCACATCCCTGATACCCACTGTATGCAGGACAACAGTTGAAACGAGTGCTGGTGCTCCACTCCTTAAGCCTGGCGTGGCGTCTGGGCAAAGCAGTGGCACAAGCACAGCGGTCGAAGGAGGATGCACCCGCCGCCATTGCCGCGGCGGGTCGTGGGCGCGTGCTTTTCAGTGGTAGGTGCCTTCCCAGCTCACAACCTTCTGCAGTCTGCTAGCCTCTAAGATCTGCCACCCAGCTTGCTTGATAAGGATCACCCCCGCCATTATCCCTTCTGGCAGGGAAGGTTGTGGATGTGGAGAGGCAGACCACGGAAGGCTTTGCACGGGGGCATGTGCTCCTTAAAGGAATTGACATGTGGGCTGGCAGCAAATTGCGTATTGAATTTCAGAATGAGAACCTGCTGGCATATGAGAGCGCCAACGAGGCCCAGAGGACTGCAAGCTCCAATGTCCAAGCCAGCATGGAGCGGTTGCTGGCCTGTGTGCCCGACCTCATCTGCTGTGTGGAGACAGGCAGTAAGCCAGCTGCTGCGCTGTAGCACTTGTGGACCCAATGTTGATGCACGCCATCACAGGCTGTATGCTGGCTTGCATGCCGCTGTGATGTTCAGCTGCATTGAATCGGGCACATCAAACGCCGCCGCCCGCTGCCTATATGCTAGTTTGCTCCTATCAAAGTATTGCATGAAATGTGAACCCGACACAATGCAGTGCAAGATGCAGTGCTTTTGCATTGGCCCCAGGGTTTGCCTTGGTCTTAAGTAAACTTCCGCATTGCCCTCCATGCATGTCTTTGTGTGCAGGCGGGCTGCCAGTTGCGACAGAGGAGCAGCGTTATGGGCTGCGTGTCGCTGTCCTAGGCTTGCCTGCCCACCCACTCCTGACAACACGGGAGGCCCTAGAAGCGGTAGGGCCACGCGCCTTTGGTTATACAAATGTGCAGTATGTGCCTCTGGCAGCTTATGCTGAACCTGAGCCAATCCCAGGCGGCTGCAGTTATGGTTGAGGGGGCACATAAGCTGCACAGCGGACGGTGGACCAGCTGCTTCAGTAACATTCCCAGGCCGCAGTCATGGGTGAAGGCGCATGTTGATCGGACAGCGGACGGTGAACCAGCTGCTGCAGAACCACCAAAGGGCGGCTTCCCCCCAAGTTGAAACTGCAGTTGCAGTTAAAAAGTCACAACTACAGCCGCAACGGGCCTTACAGTGACATGGTAAGCATCTTTCACCAATTTGCAACAATCAATGAATCATGACATGGCCTGTACAGGTGGAGGGATGTGGGGAGTGTAAGCTGGAAAAAAAAAAAACAGTAGTCAGGTTGATTGACTGCAACAAATAATCAGCGCAGGAATATCAACTGAGAGGGGAAAAGGTGCACACGCTGCACAAAATTGTGCAACGCAGCAAGAAAGCAACGACGTCCAGGCTTGCAGCAGTGCGCTTCATTGAGATGAAGGTGGTGAGCCTGTCATGATCCGTTGGCACCACTCGATGTTATCCACAGGATAGCATACAGCACCCACGCCTCCAACATGTCCCACGATGGGCAACCCACGCTTGCCGTGAGCATACCACGATATGCCAGCAGAAAGCTGGCAAGGTGGGCATCACCTCATCCCTATCCCTAGCTCGTCGCTAGGGGCAGCACGACACTGCAAGATTGTATACCACCTCTCCATCCGGCACAGGTGGGCTGCCCCCAGGCACCACATTTGAGCTGAAACCGCAATCTAATACGCTCGTCTCGTCCCCTATGCACTCCAAGTCTCGCACCCACACAGGCAGCCGCACTTGGGGCTGTGGAGTGTAAGCCCTGCCGGTGACATTGGCAGTGGGGGCGCCGAGCTCTCGGCATATGACCTGCACAGCTCAGAGCGATAAATTCAGGAATTCAAAGTGGGTGTCCACCACTAAGGTAGCCCACTGCCATGCCTGGCCAATCAAACAACCATATGATGGGGCATAGCTGACGACATCTGGCAACCATAGCAACGCAATTCCCATACAGGGCTGATGATAGGGTAGCGTGCATAAAGGGCGACAAGGCGAAAACCTAATGCAAAACGACTGCCTCATGCCATTTATCAACAGAAGATTACGCCTGAAGCTCTGCAACACATGCAATCATAAGCCACATGCCACACCCACCTCTGCATTGGCCTGCGCCATCTCCTCAGCAGCTGCCTCCGCGCCGGTGCCATAATCGCCTACTGTGAGCAGCCCCCAATAGCCGTCAACACGTATTTGCGCATCGCCGCTCACACAGCCCTCGGCTTCTGGCGCTGTTGCCGCCTCGTCCCCACTCGGGGCCAGTCGTACAGAAAAATCGGCATCATCTTGTGAGTCTGCATCTCAGCAGGTTCAAGCAGCTTACTAGCATTGCTGTTGCAGTCGCTGTTGCTGCAGCACATGAGCACGGTAGAAGCCAGGAAACACAACGGCAGCAGCAGGGCAGCGGCACAGCGGCAGCAGCCATGTTGCAGCCAAGCAAGCAACTGATTGAAAGACTTTGAAAGCAAACGTAAGGCCGGGCAGAATATCCTCCCCAAGGGCAGCGTGTGACATATGCAGCAAGCACCACAAGAGTCATTGCCCACCTGTCGCTGATGTGTCGTTCAATGCATCCGGGCAGAACAGCAGGGGCAGCAGGGGCCCGTTGTAATAGCTGACTGACTCGCTCCGTGGCAAGAAAGAGAAGTAAGGGGTGTAGGGGAGGGGAGGCACGTTTCTGAACCGGCATTCTTTCAATGTCTCCTCTGTTCCATTGCAGCGCAGGCGGGAGAGTGCGGGGGCGCGTCCTATCTCGCGATACCCCAGTCCCGCCAGCATCATATCTCCTGATCCTGCTGTGCCTGCTGTGTATCCAGCCTGGCGACACAACACCACTGCAGGGTACAAAACGAGGGCAGCAGGTGACCAGCCAACGGGTGGGATGAGACAACTGGCAGGTGGACAGGGGTAAGCCAGCTGACGTGCTGCAAGCAGGGCGCAGGCAGGCTGCAGGTGCAGGCAATCAGCACTGCCATCAGAGGTGGTGCAGCCCACAACAAGGGCCAGTGCCCTCACCTGCTGTCTCTGGGCTGAAGGGGCCTGCAGGGTAACCCCAGAACCCGTCATGGAACACCTCGACAGTCGAGCCTCTGCCGTACAGGTCTGAAATGCCACTGGCTGCAGGTGGTGGCTCACCGAACCGCAGCTGCCCCTCCACACCTGCATGAACCAGCAGTTGGATTGCTGGAAACAGTGAAGCTTGAGAGAAGCTGGGCTGAACAGGTAATCGGTGAGCGGCCAAATTCATACTGCCAGCAGCATCAACATGCCGGGCAGGGCCCGGAGCTGTGCCTGCTGTGCACAACAGGGCCGATTTCTGCCGACTGGCTGCCAAATCGCCGTCCTCCAGCGATGCAACTCACCAGGATCCTGGTAGCATTCTATGACTAGCCGGGCACGGGGCAGGCAGCCTGTAAAATTGGCTTCGACTGGCACAAAATCGCAGGCCTTAGGCCCCTGCTCAGTGCCATTGCAGGAAAGCGACTCCCAGGCCACGCCGCCGTCACCAATGGCCGTGCTGTTTTCCGGGGCGTTTGCTCCTGCCGCTCGTGCCACGCCGCGCCAGCCCAGTGTGCGACAGACCACCAGGGCCGTCAGGGGAGGGTTGTCCAGGGTTCTGGCGCACACTGCGCCGCTGGAGTTGCTGCGGTTTGGCACCATCAGCCAGCCACGTGCTGCCTGGCCGTCATTAAAAGTTACGTTTGAGTCTGGCAGCGGAGCCAGGTAAAAGGGCAGGTCAAGCCCCTTATACAACGGGCCCGCTCCATCTTCCACAGTCAGCAAGGCACCTGCAAGAAGAAGCAAGGGGTGGGATGCAGGAGATCGCCGCTTGTGGGGTACCGAGCTGGCCGCGGCGGTGCATCAATCAGCGGCACAGACAGCACGGCTTTTCCCTCTAAATGCCTTCGTTCACACAACTTTCTAGTAGACCACACGCTAAAGCGCACTACAGCGCTCCTGGAGCTCGCAGCGCACTAAATTCCAGACATGCCAACGCGGTAGGCCGGGATCCCGCACAGCGCGGCCCGTACGCTTCGTTTGCGCATTTGAAACGAGGCATGCTGTTTTCACCTGACACCAGCAACGGCGCGAGCGACAGCGACGCAAGAAGGAGTGCCTTCGCCAGCGCTCCGCTCATCGCGCCCATTTGGGTTAATTTGAATCAAGGCCATGGAGATGCAATTGACCGAGAACGAGAGGGGGATCGGCATGGCCAGGTCAGGCAGGG
The DNA here is from genome assembly GCA_019693395.1 of Ettlia oleoabundans. Classification (NCBI taxonomy): domain Eukaryota; kingdom Viridiplantae; phylum Chlorophyta; class Chlorophyceae; order Chlamydomonadales; genus Ettlia; species Ettlia oleoabundans. The sequence goes on along the minus strand of JAAMXP010003694.1, from coordinate 39,142 downwards.
TTGGCGCCACAGGCTGGAGGCGCCAGAGCCCATCCAGTTACCGTTCACACATGCTGAAAGCATCCATTTGTGTGCGTGCATCATCCTGCAGGTCTTCAAGCGCATCATGTGACTTTAAGTTATTGCACACGCTGGCAGTCTGCCAGGGTGCAGCGTTCAGAACAGGCGCTGGGCGCCCTAAACCGAGCGCGGTGCCACACAGGCAGGAGAGGGCACCCGCAGCCGGGTATGAACACGCCCAAATGCAAATAAGAAAGGAATGTTGCTGGCTGTTTGGTGCAACTTGCGTATGTAACAGGACTAGACAAAAGCAGAGATCATACGGGCCATACGCCTGCCGTCCCGCTTGTCTGCTTGTTTACCGCTGGTCTGTAGCACGTCCAACAGGTACATAGCTAAGACTGCTTTCCGTCGAGCAGGAATCAATACAAAATCTACGGTACATTCACTTGACTACAAGTTACTGGATGCATACAACACTCAGAGCTGCTGCTACTGCTGCAGATCCGCTTGGGGGCGGTCGCGGCAGTACTGTGTCTGTAAAGGTGTGCCGGTGAGCAGGTGCCACAGCTGTCCTCTGCTGCCAACTGCATGCAGAACTCGCAGCATGGCTTGTGTCACCGTGCAACGTCATACTTGGGTGGGAAGCACTGGCGTGGTGTCGGAAGCAGCAGCGGGTGCGGCTTGTAACTGGCTGACTCGATTGGGCAGCCGCAGTTTACACACCAGGAGAACTTCGACTTCATGTTGTGCATTGCGGCGGGCGGCCCCAGCTGATCTGCCGCAATTGGTCGAACTGGAGGCGCTCACGGGCGGCAGCTGGAGCCCCCAGCAAGTTGAGGTGAGCCGGTTAAAAAGGAGTGTTTGCTCCAATGGGTCCCCGACAGAGGAGCAGGCGCAAGGACATTGACGTCCTGAGGCGGGAGAGTTGCGGCGGCAGTGCCTTGCAGCCGCCTCAGTCAGAGTCTCAGTCAGGGATTCACTCAGACTCAGTGCTTTCCCTTCTGTCATCCTCTCGTACCATTATACAACAGGAGAACAGGTTTGTGAACAACTCTTTGTAAGCAAACCGCCAGTATTTGACATCCTGGCCATCTGGCTTGCAGGCGGAGCTCAATCGGGAGCGCTCAACGGTACTTGTGGTGGATGAGGGGACGGGCCCTGTAGGCTGGGCTGTGGGCTGGGCAGTGCCTCAGGAGCTGCATCTAATGAACATAGCTGTCCACCCTGACCACCGGCGGCGAGGCCATGCACGTGCGATGCTCATCGAGCTGCTGGATCGTTACAGGTATGCTGCGGTGTGTCCGCTTTTAACCTGTGTTGCCGATGTTACTGCCATGGTTCCGGCCAATCCGCTCCATAGAACAGCTGCAAATATGTCTGCGAAAGCGAATAAGCCTTGTCACCGAGAGCACAGCTCCACTCCTCATATCATATCTTGACGCGGTCATACTATCTTCGTATTCCGCAGGCGGGATGCTGAGTGCGTGCAGCTTGAGGTGCGGGCGTCTAACGAGGCAGCCTTACGGCTCTACCACTCCTTGGGGTTTGAGCGGGTTGGCCTTCGCAAGCGCTACTACCCTGATGGGGAGGATGCGGTGCTGATGACGCTGCTGCTGCGGCAACGTCGCATGGCTTGATGCAAGAAGAAAGGTGCTTGGTCGTCGCCAAATCGTTCGAGCCTGGGAGCCTTTCCTGCCAAATTGCTCCTTTGCTATTCAGCAACTGTCTTTCAACCCACTCAGTACATTATTGCCGATATGTTTTGTACTGCCATTCAAAGCTTAACTGCTGTTTTGCTTTGCCTCTCAAGGGCTACCCCACAGCCATGTCTTGCCCCGCCTGGGTATCTCAATGCACCTTGACACTTGAGTTTTGTTTGCAGAGCGAGCAAGCAAATGTTACTGTAAGACGTAAAACAATATACCGAGAGGCACCAAAGAAAGCGACACAAGTTAGAGTGAAGGGGGCAATGCTGTGGGTACAAGATCCTAGGATATGGTACAGAGATCAATTAGAAGACTGGGAAATATTAAGCGAGGGATGCAAACAGTCACTAACCTAAGTTGACCTGTACGCAAGCGGGGCTGCAGCTCCCTGCTGGCCCAACCGATTGCTCGTGGCTACTGCTTACTGTCGCTGCCGCTGCTGCTTTCTGGCTGCGGCCCATCGCTGTGACTGTGGTTGTTGATCAATGCAACAGCCCCCAACGTGACAGTGGCACCAGCCAGCTGCAGAGGGGTAAGCGTTTCACCCAATGCCAGGTAGCCTCCAGCAGCAGCAAACATGGGAGTAAGGAATGTGAGGCTGCTGAGGGCGGTGAGATTGCCGCGGGAGGCATTGTAGAAGAACACCCCGTAGCTGGCTGCTGACCCTAAGAGGGACACGTAGAAGAGCAGCAGCACATCAGACCCTGCAGTACAGCAGTGTGGGTGGGCACAGAAGCGGGCTGAGGCTGGGTCTAATATTTTGCAAGAGGGATTTGGGAAGCTTGCACCAAAGATGGCATCCAGGCGTGACGGATACATCATCAAGGCTCTTGATCACATTTGGAAGCCAGCACATGCAGCAACCGGACCCAGTTGGAGTTTCACTCCATTCCTGGACCAACAGCTCCAAGTACCAATAGCCGTGCCTTGCAACGAACACCATGTTTGACGAAAAGCAAAGTGACACCAACCTCATTCCTACCTGTCAGCATTGCCAGCTGCTCCGGTGCCTCTGCCCCCTCCTGCCATGCCGCCAGTGCCAGCAGCGGCAGTCCACCGAGCACCATGTGCCAGCCGGTAGCCACCACAGGGTCGCAATACTTGGCCACCCATCGCACCATGACTGTGCCCACAGCCATGGATTGCGCAGCAAGCAGCATCCACCACTCGCCGCTGTCCCATATCGACCAGCCGTTGCTGCCGCCGCTGCTTACTGTTGCTGCACCAGCTGCTGCCACTAGTCCTGTAGAGGCGCTGCTGCTGCCGACTGCTGCCGCCACTGCCGCTGCATCGGCAGCTGGGCCGCCGCCAAAGTCGCCGCCGCCGCCGCTTGCCAGCTGCAGTGCTGTGCCGGCCAGGGAGTCTGGCAGCGAGGCGAGCACAGAGGGAGGCAACTCCAGCAGGCACAGCCCTAACACGCCGATGAACAGCCCCGCCACTCCGGCTGGTCCCAAAGTCTCCCCAAACAGCAGTGAAGCCAGCAGAGCCACGGTGAGAGGCTGGGAGTCAATGATCACGCTGCCAAGTCCAGCTGAGGTGCGCTGCAGCCCCTCAACCAAAAAGCCCTGCAGAAAACAGAACAGGGCAGGCAGGGCTGGTTTGAACACGCCCGTGACTCGCTAGTGACAGAAAGGACCGCTGTGACTGTTCTGAGCTGGGGCCAGCACAGCTGCAAAGGGGCAGAGCGTGATGTCCTTCCAAGCTGCACCACAACCAACCCCTGTACTGCATGTGAATGGTGCACACCCCCTAAGCAGCGTGACAACTGCTTAGAGTCGAGGCGGCCAGCAAGTCTGCCAGCTGGCTAGACATGGCAGCAAAATGAATCTTGCCTGAAAGGCAGCACCATCCACCAAGCCAAACAGCGCTATAGCAAACCAGGCCATGGGCTCGGTGGGTGTTTTGCGCCCCGACTGCGCCGCCCACACGAGAAGGGCCGCCCCTGCCGGGATGAGCCGCCAAGACGCCACCAGAAGCGGGGTGGTGTGCGGTGCCAACTGCTTCATAGCCACCATGCTGGTTCCCCAAAAGAAGAAAGGAGATATGAGCAGCAGCACGTCAAGCAGCGATGTGGGACCTGCAAGCTTGGAGAGGTAAGAGGTGAAGTTGTGGTGAAAGGCAGGCATGGGACAGAGAGTTTATGAACAGCAGCAGGGTGTGCTGCCGCTTTGGCGTGGCTGGCAGGATTTGCCTACCAATTTAGATGTCCGACTGCTAGGTCAAAGAGGTGCTATGACCCTGACTGTCCTTCTGATATTCAACACAAGCCGATCAGCATGTGCTGCTGGGCGCACAACCCGCATGCACACCGCAACGCCAGCTGCCTCACAGCACTGCACAGCGGCAGCGGGGGGACTCACCCTGGTGCGGCAACTGTTGCTGCTGCTCCAGCAGTGCCTGCGCTTCTTCCTCTTTGCTGGCTACAGCCACATGCTCCGGGCCATCTGTCATGATGCGGCATTCTACGCCCATCCCAGTCTCAAAACACTCCAGGTGCGGCGCCTGGCCTGGCGGCGCCTGCTCTGATGCTGCCCCTTGCCTGCTGCCATTTTCGCTACTGCTGCTGCTCCGCGACGCCTCCTTGCTTTGCACAGGCTGTGAGTCCACAGCATGGCACTGAAGCCGCTGCCTGCTGGCTCGTGGTCGCGCTGCACGGTAGCGAGGGTGGGCCCACCAGCCCAGCGACCTTCCCGCCTGTCCCAATTGCAAGCTATCTGTAGTCAGCATATTTAATATACAAGCCGGGGGGCGCCCAAACCTCCGTCAAGGAACAGTGCACCGGGCGATCAGCACCGTGAATGCACCTCGAAGTTGTGGAATCGCCTAACAACGAGTCCAATCCGCTCAATGGCATCGGAAACCCCTCCTGAAAGGCCTGCATGGCGTGCCTTGGGCGCAGCAGGCCCTTCACGCAAATCACACGGCCCTCTGCCCAGTGAGCCCTTACATCATCACAAAAAAATTTGTCTACTTTACCGCTTGCAGCGACTGGAATTTGCCTTCGCAAACCTACTAAGAGCCCAATTGTCGTGTTTGTGCGTGTGCCCTTCTAGATCACCGAGTCAAGTCAGAATGAAACCCACCATCTATTACTTCCCCGTCCGGGGTGAGCGCAAGGCCGCTGTGTCCGCGACTTGTGCTTGCAGCCCTCCCGCTCCTTGCAAGCAGCTGCAAGGGCCTTGCCTCCGCTCCCTCCATGACAGCCACCAAAGCTGCCTGCTGGGCTGGCCTCACTCATACAATATCGTTGCCCCACCCTGCCTGCGACGGTTTTTGTTACTGCCCTGTCGTGATGCGCGGCCAGCCAGGCACACCTCCGCGGCCGCCAGTTGATTGACGTCATCTACGTCGACGTCATCTCGCTCACCTGCTGCAGGTCGTGGCGAGCCCATCAGGCTTGCACTGTCGGCCAAGGGCATCGACTGGGAGTTCCAGGCCGTGGATTATGCTGAGATGAAGGCAGATCTAGAGAAGTACCCGTTTGCACAGTGCCCCAGGTCAGCTGGTAAAGAGGGCCCCGCAACAACCAGAGGCATGCCTTGCACCCGCCAGTCCCGCTCTGCTGCTGCAGCAGCAGCACGGCTGGATCCTGAGTCCGCTTTTTTGGCCCACGACTGTAGTAATGCGCCCAATTACAAAGCTGCTTTTTCCCGCCCTGTTGCGCCCCACTGACACATTGATCACTGGCCCTCCCTCCCACAACAGGTTTGCGGATGAGGATGGGGATGTCGGCCAGTCCAACGCTATCCTGCGCCACATTGGTGAGTGGGGCATAGGCAGCTTGCGGACAGTAAGGGCAGCTGTTAGCACCCCTTACTGCACCCACTTTTCGACGTGTAGCGGTTCAGGGGCTAATAACCCCCAACGTAAGGTGCCCGCCCCTCTTACACCCACCCCAGCGTGCAAACTTGTTCGTTAGCACTGCATGTGGTGCAAAATTTTCTCTGTTGCTCTGGGGATCCTGTGCAGCTGCCTCGTTTAACCCAGCCAGAGCTGTGCACCTCTCACCCAACAGTGCTGCCATTGACTGCCTTCCCTGGCGCTCGCTGCAGGGCGCAAGCACGGCATGTATGGCAATGGGCTGAAGGAGGCGGCAGTGGTGGATATGCTGATGGACGGCATTGAGGACATCAAGCGCAAGTAAGCTGAAGCTCACACACAAAGCTGCCTGCCCGCCCTGCCCTGCCCAGCCCTGCCTGACTCCGCCCCACTCAGCCCCGCCCTGCCCTGCCGTGGCGCCTGCCATGCCCTGCCCCTGCTTGTGTTTACCTGAGGTAGATGGAGGGGCAATCAGTCCTGGCGACTCCTCTATGAACCACTCAACCTGCCTGTGACTGCATATGCATGGGTTCCAACTAGTGTTTGTTGTGGTGGGCTGTCATCTGCAGATATCTGAACCTCATCTACCAAGACAAGCTGGTGAGCAAAGTAGTTCTGCCAATTGTATTACCGCCGCTTGCTCAATCTTGCTGACCGTCTTTGTCGTGGTGAACAGCTGAAGTGGGGCTGCGGACCTGCAGATAGAGGATGCCTATTGTATTTTTGTTATCCAGTTGTGGGCCGCTTGTGTCCTGTCAGTCTCACACACACAATCGAACAACAAAATGTCACCCGCTGTTCATTCTGTCCTTTGCAGGAAGAGGAGCCCAAGAAGGCTTACTGGGAGACCCACATCGACTCTGCCACCATTGCCAGCCGCAACGGCGGCGCCCACTTTGGCTACATCTCCAAGCTAGTGGCACGCCACGGCGCAGACGGCTGGGCTGTGGGCAGCGAGCTGACCGTGGCAGATGCGCTTCTGTACGACATTGTGGATGTGCACAAGCGTGTCTGGGGCGAGCAGTTTGATGGCCAGTACCCAGACCTTGCTGCCCACCACGCCAAGTTCGGTGCACTGCCAGGAGTGAAGGCCTATCTGGAGGGCCCGCTGCGCTTCTCTAAAGTCAACGGCAATGACTTGGGCTAAAATGGATTAGGGCCCCTGGTGATGGGTGCACGAGAGGCGCAGTCGCTCGTCGGCGGTGGAGTGCGAGGGAGCAAGCAAATCAACCCGAGATGCACGCGTACTGTTTGAACTGCCACACGCTACTGCATTTTGCACCTATAGTATTTAACACATGTAAGCTCTATATGGTGCAACCAGTTGAGATGCACCACATGCCGGTGGCACGGGTATGTCGCGGCAGCGGCGCTGTGGGTCTTGTCGGCGCAGCATGCAGTGTCTGATTGTGGATCTGTGCCTCTGCATCTCTGTCAAGACGACTTCCTTTACACGGCGCATTGTTTGGTGGGTTGAGGAGCAACACTGAAGCAGCTGAGGACTGTTGCTAGCTGTTGTTGTTTTGCGCCATGGAGGCCGTGGAGCTCGAGCTCCTGTGCCTTCCAGACGGCGCAGTGGCTGTTGCCTTCCACGTAGCGGGGAAATCATTTGGTTCCCCGCTGTTGCGGGGTCCGGCCTCCACAGCGGAGCGACCGTCTTCGCGGACCCCGTATTGCGTGAGCGATACGGGCATTGCGGGGAGGGGCACGGAAGAGCGGGGCATCGGGCAGCTTGGGTGCTATGAGGCCAGCGTTGTTGACCGCGTCGCTGCCGGCGTCGCCACCGCCACTACCGCCCAGCCTGCAGTGCAGCAGCAAGTCTTTGAGCATTTGCCGGTTGACGCGAGCAGCTCGGCGGCCGACAACCATGCCCAAGATCTAGCATTAGCATCAGCAGGGAATATGCTGTGTATGTTAGAGCAAAGCAGCATTGGGCCCAGTAGCGAGGGTCCCGCCGCCGTTGCATCGATGGCCAACGAAATGCGACCTGACAGCAGCGTAATGGTGCCCACGTCACAGATTGCAGCAGTGCATTCCTGTGAGGTAGAACCTCACGACTTTTCCCAGCTAGCAGCTGCGGATGTGCCACGACCAGCACCTGCTTGCGAGCAGCTCCCTGCTCCCAGCAGCAGTGGTGACTGCTCTGCCAGTGGTGCCGCTTTGGATGCAGTGATGGGCATGCTACAGCAGCTGCTCTCTAACACTGAATTGGGTAGAGCACAGCAGGTATGATGCTTTGCAGACTTTCATGGGCTGGGAAGCAAGCAGGAGGCAAAGTTCAATGCTGTATATGGTTGGTGGGTGCTGCACATCTGCATTTCAAAGCCAGGGCCATCAATTGCCTTTTGATAAGAGACTGGGTGTCCCATCTGTTGGCGCAGACTACAGGTGCTGCACCTTCATTACTATCAGTGCCATCACCAGCAGCCCCCGTAGTAGAGGAGTTGCCAGCAAATGGGGGTGGCAGCTTGGTGGGCATGAGTGCCGACACCACCAGCAGCAGAGGGCTGCCAGGTGGATTGGAGAAGCTGCTGTCTCTAGAGTTGGAGGTGGTGCAGCTGCAGCAAAGCCTGCAGATTGCGCAACTGGAGTTTGAGACCCGGACCGTGCAACTACACTCGCTGAAGCAGCGTGCCGATGAAGCAGAGCAGCGTGCTGAGGTGAGGTGTGGAAGTTGTGCATTCAGAGGGAAATCCCTTGACACTTGGGAGGGAAACCGTTTGACGGTTGGGGAGTTTGTACAGAGTCGCGATTGCCCTGCCAATAGGTGTGGTTTGGCTGTGACTGGTGTTGATGCCGAGTTCCAAGCTTCAAAGTGTGTGTGTGTGTATCTGCTGCGGTGCCATATGTCGCAGGCAGCAGAGGAGCGGGCATCCGGCCTGGCTCAGCGTGCACAGACACTGGAACGGCAGGCGGCAGAACTGCGGAGCCAGCTGGGAGAGACAGCTGCACGACATCAGCAGGTTAGTGTTTGGGGCAGCCCAGTTCAAGTTAGCTGTCGCTTCCTATCCTAAGTTCGACACCTTCAGAAGCGTGGGGTGGTTGTACCCAATTATCGGCAGCAAACGTTGCAAATATTTGTTCCCTTGGGCTGCCCAAGCATGATCAGTAGGAACATCTTGCTTCCCATGGCATTCCAGCCTTCAGCTTGCATTATTGCAGGAACATGCGCAGCTGTCCACGCAGCTGGGGGCAGCGGCTTCCAGGCAGCACGTGGCAGAAGAATCCGCAGTGGCACTGCGTCAGCAGCTGGCGGCAGCGCAACAGGCCTCAGAGCAGGCGCATGTGGAGCTAAGGAGGGCCGTGGCACAGCAAGGGGAGTGGCAGGAGCAGGCGGCAGCAGTCAAGCAAGAGAACCAGCGGCTGAAAATGCACATGGCCGCAGCCTGTGGCGCGCTCAAGGCGCTGGGAATCCCAGTGCACAAGGTGAGTAGCTGGTTGCGACTGGGGGCAGTAGTTGTTACCAATAACATCTCTGGGCTTGCTGCTTCACGTGGTGCCTGATGTGTGTTGCGGTCACGGCCTATGCTACGCCGGGACAATGCCCAGCACGCCCTACCGTGAGTCCATGTATTGTGACGTCACGCATGCAGGTATTCAGTAGGGCAGCACTGGTGCTGGCTGGGCATACCAGCATCATGCTCTCACCCCCAGAGTCCCCAGCAGAGGGCTCCCTCATCACTGAAAGCCCCAGCACGGCATCCCAGCCCCTGCAGCAGCAGCAGCTGCAGCGGCCGGCACAGGTGCCTCGCTTGCAGCTGTCCAACATTAGCTTAGAGCAGCTGCAGCAGCAGCATACGGCAGTGACTCAGCGTACGCACCAGGAGGGTGTAGCAACAGAGGCACAGGAGCAGGAGCTAGTGGAGGAGCAACAACAGGCGGCGGCTATTCAAGAGCAGCAGCAGACGGCCGGTCCCTCTGCAACAGCGCAAGTGGCTGGCCAACCAAACGCAGGTGTTGCGCGACCGCAGCAGGCGATGTTGGCAGGGGAGCAGCAGCATCAGCGGGCAGAGGGGCAGCCCTCACACCAGCAGGCGCCAAGCAGTGACGGGCTGTTCTCGCACGTCATGGTCGCGGCCGACGGCACTCCAGCGCTCGGCTCCTGCCAAGCTCCCATCTCACCAGCAGACACCTCAGCTTCCTCCCCAGAGCCTGCACCCACAGCCAACCGGTGGCAACAGCAACTGCAGCTGCGGCCGCCACCAGCACCACCACTGGCAGCAGCAGCCGCAGCGGAGCAGGATGTCCCCCCGCTGCTCACGGCTCGGCGGGCAGTCTCGCCAGCGCAGCAGGAGCTGCTTGCTGCGGCGCAGCAGTGGCAGCTGACTGCCCGTTCAGCTAGGTCGGTGGCAGATATGCCAGCAGAGGAAGGGGCCCTTATCTCAGCCTACCGCCCAAACCAACTCTCCACAACCGCAGCACCCCTGTCAGCTCGGCGCCCGCCTGCCACTGCCCGGGGAGCCACCCACCAGACGCCGCGGCTGCGGCCAGGCAACGCCTCGTCTTCGGCCACTCCCAACGGCAAACCGCAGCGTGCCACGTATGGGCATGATGCAAGGTTTCTGGAGATCAAGGAGGCTTATAATGCAGGCACGGTGTCCTGGGTCAAGTAGCGGACTGTGCATGTTCTTTTGTTCATGCTTTGGTCCTTTATATGTGGGGGTTGGCTGCTTTGCATATTTGCCATGCATGCCCTGGCTGTCTGCATCCGCATGATAGTATATGGGTTGACAAAGCCTCCAGCAGACTATCTCGAGTGAGGATTGTCGCCATCTTTTTAACCATGTCCTTGCACACTGCAGTGCTGGGCAACGAGGGAGACCACGCCAGCCGGTGGGCCCGTTCAGTGTTCAGCAGCAGCAGCGCCGTTGAGAGTGATCCTCGGAAGGTGGAGCCAATGGTGCAGGTGCGCATCAAGCAGTGCTGCTCTCAACACTGCACCAATAGCTTGACTATGGGTGGGCGCTGTTCGTACCATTCTGCACATTGTAAAATCGCAGTGTTGGCAATTGGTTAAAAGCGCCGAGTGTGCAACATCTGTTGGTCGCCAGAGGCATCTTTGTTTGCAATGCTGCACAGCTGCATAATCTTACAATGTGAGCCTCATAGAGCAGGTCCACGCTCTTCCATTGCTGCCGCAGGGCCTGCTCCAGCTCTTCCAGGACAACGGGGTGCATGTGCCGCTGCACAAGTGCGGCCCCTGCCAGTACCGCCTCGGTACTGCCAAGCTGTCAGTACGCCTAGTCAACGGCCGCCTCATGGCACGAGCAGGTGGGCTGATGCTGCTGCAAGGGAGGCCTGGCTGCCCAGTTATATGAACTGAGTGCTTGCAGAGGTTGTGGGCAGCCGGCTGGCACCGGCTTCGTGTTGGACATGCATGCTGCCTAATACTGGCTTTGAAACCCACCTTGACTCGTGACTGTTGGTACCTGTCGTCCCTATGAGCCCACTGCAGGCGCAGGACAGACGCTAGACGTATTTGCTTGGCTGGAGAAGCAGCCGGTGCACCATTAGAGGATCTTTCGTTCAGTCCCTCCACCTATTGATGCTGCTGGCATGCCTGCTGTTTACCAGCGTCATTCCCTGTTCCCTTGACAATCTGACAATATCTGGCTCATAACTGCGTATCTTGGGATGATGCTCTTGGAATTAAGGCAAATGGATGGACGTGCTTTACTACATGGAACCCCAGAAGGAGGGCGGAATTGAAGGAAGCATGCTCGGGAATGAGGGCTCACCGCCGCAGGCCTACTACCCTATACTGCATTTTTGATATTCGCATCAAGCTGCCGACCCCTGCAGGCAGACGGATACCGACATGGCATCCTTCTGAGGCTGCCACGACTCCTTATACCGCTGCTCAACCTCAAACATGGTAGGAATCAGCTCTGTGCGGTACACAAAACCCTCCGACAAGCCTGTACCGCCGGCGGTAACATAAAAACTGGTGATGTCGCTGGTGCCGGCAGCGGTGACACCGCTGCTGGTACTGGTGGTGGTTGTGCCGTCTTTGCCGCCGCTGTTGCCGCCTTGTGCCGGGTTTTGGCTGAGGCTGAAGGGGCTAGCGCCCACGTGTGCCAAAAAATCGGGGGCGCCAGGCACCCGCACATTGTCTGCCACTATCATTGTGCCGGGGCCAACCAACCCCAGCTGTTCCATCATCAACAGGTCGGGAAGATAGCACTGCAACAAGGACAGCGGTCAGGCAACAACGTTGGTGAACGACATTGGGGCAAGAGGGCTGGTGCGATGGCAGGCATGCTGGGGCAGCAATGCATTGGTTTGAAGCACACCGAACACACCAAGCCAGCAGCGCTGTGATTTCCAAACCATAGGGTTTGGAACCAAGCAACAATAATCACCATCCCTCACTCACCGGCTTGCAGTGGTCCAAGAAAACAAAGTCTGCTTGCTGCCCTGCCTCTAGCCCTACCAGCCTGCGCAGCTGCGGAAGCACCTCTTGTGACAGCCCACTGATCACCTGTGCCTGCGCCCCTGGGCTGTCACCCACTGGCATGCCTGCCAACTTGAGCACCTCGCGGGCGACAGCAGCCTGCACGGTGGTTGACCAACGCGTGGTTGCAACAGGGTAGTTACAGGTGCAGGGGAGTATGTTTGCCAGCAAGTACAGTAAAAGCCGCAGGCCCACAGGCAGACAAGTCAACACTCATCTGTGCTTGCAGTCCATTGCAGCACATCATCAACTGTTCAGGGAAAAAAGGCCAAATTTATGCGGTCTTCCAAACAATGACCAACCGGGTTTCTAGCAGAGAGCCGCAGATGGCTTCCCACCTGTTCCTGGCTGGCTTCAATGCTGACTAGCCGCCCGCCTGGTGCCAGCTGTCGTGCCATGCGAGCGCAGCCATAGCCCATGAAGGTCCCCAGCTCCAGCACAAGCTTAGGCTGCTGCTGGGCCACCAGCCGCTCAAGGATGGCACCCTTCTCGGGACCACACCTGCAAGGCAAGGCAAGCGAGAAACGCAGGTAGGGGAACACAGCGGTGGTTTGGCGATGAGGATGCTGTGCGCAGCTGCCGCACACTCTGCTGCAGGCTCACATGGTAGCTGCCACAAAACATAGTTGATGGTGTTCCCTCACTCATGGTGCATACGTATCTCAGGGACATACTAGTCACCTATACATTGGGTAATAGGAAGCGAACTCATCAATGGCAGCCAGCACAGAGTCCACGTCGCCGGCAGTGGCGGCGCTCCTCAAATAAGGCAGGATGTCACTTGGCTCAACATACGGCCACTCCGCATAAAAGTTGGCTGCAGCGGCAGCGCTGCCGCCCCGAGTGGCAGTGTCACTTTCCCCAGCTTCTGCCCTTGCTGCAGCAAGGGCTGCCTGCCACGCCGCCGCCGCTGCCAGTAGGCCGGCTGCCGCTGCTGCCCGGCGCCTGCTGCAACCGGCGGCGTCAGGCATGTTGGCATCCGCATGAGCCGTACACTGCAATACTGCATGCCTTATGCGGTTGTGCGCATGGCCGCCAACTGCGGCGGATGCTGCCGGAACAAAGCACCTTGCGGCCAAGCAATGCACCCTCATGGCGAAAGATAAGTGAAAGGAGATCATGCATTAAATGGAATGTAGCAGGCGCAACATCTCTGTCACGTGCAGCACCCTGCCGCCCCGCATGATAGCCAGCCCTAAGCCCCCTGCGACGATGTATCAAACCTTCTCAACTGCGCAATTAACGCGCTTTGCAAACTGTCAACTTTTAAGGTAACAATGTGCGCAGTGGAAGGCTGGATGCAGGCCTAGCAATGGTAAACCAATGCAAACTCAAATGTACAGCCAGGCTGACATGGGTGTTGCCGCCAGGCGGATGATGTGCAGCAGCACCTTTATTTTTTTAGGGTAAGGGCTGTCTTTGCAAGGCCTGCACCTGCCTGGCCCCCGCCAATGCTTGCACGGATGCCGCGGCTTCCAGCGAGCAGTAGGATGCGGGTTGCCGCCTTCAAACTGTCTGACCAGTGATGGTGGCTGGTGGTAGTCCAGCCAAACGAGCCGCCACGTGTCACAAACAGCAACCTGAAGTACATAAGAGTTTGATAGAAAACTGGTCCAATGCACTGCAACGGCCAGAAGCAATCTATATGCACAGCAATGCATGTGTCAAGGGCGCAGAATGCACGGGCGTTCTACATTCCGCTTGCCACATGTTAATGGTATAACAACAAAGCACCTGCTTCCCAGCCCCGCAATGTAGGCATCGTCGACGATAGGATTAAGCTCGGGAAGAATGATATGGTTGCTTCATCGTCCGAGTCATCATATAGATAGCCCAGGTGTGCTACCTGACGGTAAATCGTGGGACGACAACCGGCACGCCATAATGCCTCCAGGATGCAAAGCGCTGCCGGCTCAGACTCATCCTGAAGCTCCTTTCCAAATACAAATGCCCTGCAAGTAAGATAGATTCCATCATGCCATTTCATATCGGGCACACACAGTTCCACTGCAAGAGGAGCGCATGTATGCGACACCTGTGTGGTTGATAGCAACCTGTGGCAGCCCGTGCACGTTCTAACGGCAGCCTGTGACTCCCTGCTGCGACAAACTTACTTTCAACGCCAGCTCCCGCAAGGTTCTGTGGATGGGGCAACCATAGTTCACACAACCATTGGTCGCTAGACCAGGCTGGCTGGTGTCTACCGCTGGCCTGCCAATGGACAGCATGGCCTTTACTGCCTCTAATGAAAACACCTCTATCACCGCCATCAGCGTTTCCATGGTGTAGGGCGCCCCCGCGCAATGCAGCAGCTCCAAAACTGCGCGAAAATCCTCGTTGTAAGCACGCCCCCTGGCTGCAACTGCCAGCAGCCCACGCTCCTCGTCGTCAGTCGCTGTGAGGTCGAGGGGCAGTTGGCTGCTTAGTAACAACTCCAGAATGAGGACGCAGCCAACTACTGGCGGCAGCAAATAATGCTTTAGTCAACAGCTCCGCCACCTGTGCTGGAACCGCCGCCTGTCGGGAAGCTGCCAGGTGCTCCTGCAAGCTGTCCAGACCAATCCAGAAGAGCGGTTCATGGCCGCAATTCGCAGGACCAACAATAAGCTCCGCTACCCACTCACTTCCAGTAAGCTGCAAAATCCCAGCAGTGCGCTGCTGCTCTAAGCGGTACAGAAGGACTTCATGCAGGCCAGTGTACTCGCTTATGAATGGGCTGCTAAAAAGGCCTTTCCAGCTGAATTGAATCTCAGCCCCATGTTGCAATAGCAACCGCAGTACGACCGCCTCCAAATAGCCCTTAATTGGAGGGGCGGTTATGACGCCGATCGCACTTTGGCCGTGGCTGCCAGCGTTTGGGTCCGCTCCAAGCGCAACAGCTTTTTCACGCAGTCTACACAGCTCAGCCTGCAGCAACACAGCGATATATAAATCAACAACCAGGAATAATCGGTTGCAAAGGTTGCAAGCCCAAGCTAAGGTGGGCTGCACAGACCAACCTTGCAGGAACTGCCAATTGAGTGTAACCCGCTTGCAAGACCTCAAACTGATGGCGTATGGTAGGCTCAGCTCTGTTTTGCATCTCTCTCAATGCCTCAGCATGCTCATCCTTAAAGCTGATCGCCATGGGAGCATCCAGCGGTGCCCCTGCCGCCACAAGCGACCGGAAAACCGCTGGATGGCGGAACATCACCGCAAGGTGCAGGGTGGTGAGGCCGCAGGGGCCCACGTGGCTCAACCGTCCTCTACCCAAGCCCTTTAAGCAGCCCGGCTGTCATGGCATGATCGCCAGCCAGCATGGTGTCAAACAAAGCAGTGGGCCCCTGGGCCGCCTGCGCCCGGATGATCACCATTGGTGCCAAGGGTGTTCAGGGCGGTTAAGCTGGCTGAGGGTGTGGTGCTGGATGCTGATGCGTTGAGTCGAGCCCTTGGCTGTCGAGCTGCTCAGTTCGGCCCGAAACTGCCGCGCCTCGCGAGCTGACGCCCCGCAAACGAATTCTAGGACGCTGAGACCAGCCGGCCTTTCGGGTAGCTGCGTCGTCTAATATTTCTCTACCTTTTTGGTGACGCAAGTATCCAAGAGAGGGTTTCAAGGCTGACAAGGCCCAGGGGCTTTCTTCACCGACTGTCCAAGTCAGCACAGCCCGGAAGACAGTCTTAACTCGACTGCTTCACAGCTGCAGGAGCTTAGTGGCCCAGCCTGGTCATATGACGCACTTAGCTTGGCCAGGATGGAGTGGTGAATGAATCATCGGACAAGTTTGCATCAACAACCAATGTTAGCAAGGCTCTGTGCATCGCCAGCGCTTACATTCAATGGGTGGGGCATGTAAATTTTATATAAAGTCAAGTGAATAGATGGACTGGCAAGAATTAGTGAGGTGTGCTGGGTTTGCTGCCAGCAGCCTTAAACCGCACAAGCGCTCGCATTGCGGCGCCCGCTTTCTTCCAGCGCCTGCGAGCAACCGACGGGCTGCGGCCTTGACCTGGCAGCTCCCTCACAGGATCCCCTGTATCTGCTGCTGCCACCGCTTGATCTGTTGCCAAGTTTGGTGGCACATCCCCTGCGGCTTCGGTGTGCCCATGCGACCGTCGCTCGCCATCACACTGCGCATCGTTGCCGGCTGCCGCTGCTGCTTCTGCCGGGGCTGCGGCCGTCGGCTTGGGAAGCCGGTTGACGCGCTCGCAAGCAGCCTGCTGTACTGGCGTTATCTCAGCAAAGCAGGCGTGGCAGATGCACTGGCTCTCCAACCCGCAGCCTCCCCGTGGGCCGTGCGGGCTAATCCGTGTGTGCTGCAGGCAGTACACGTGCTGACAGAGGACGCAGTAGTGGCTCTGCAAGCGAGAGGCAAGCCAGGAAACTCAAATGTCATGAACACCGGGCAAACGGTAGCAGACGCAACGCAGTGAGTGAGCATCGGCACCGTAGGGCAGGAGGCATGGCACTGGCATGCAGCAAAGCTTAGGCCGTATGTGCCACGCCCCAGACTGACCTCCATTTTGCGCCGCAAGTCCCGCAAGCGATCAAACCGCCGATGGCAGCCTGGGTGCGCACAATGCGCTCCGCGGTGGATCGCCTGCTGCAGCTGCTCTGCAGCGCCATCATGTGCATGTGCCGCTGCACCAGCTGCACCCCAGAGCTTTCCTTCGAACCGCATGCCGCCGAACTGCCCACTTTGCTCGCCGCCATCCAAGAGCTGACTCCCGCTGGATTCAGGCAGCAAACCGCTGGGTTCCGCTTGCAACAACTGCTGCTGCTGCTGCGCTGTTGCTGGGTCTTGCTGTCCAGCAAGGCCTGCCAGCAATGCTCGATTGCTGCCCAGTCGCGGCAGGCTGCCAATGGTGCCTGCCAGCTGGCCCTGCTGCGCCAGTGCGGCGCATGTCCCTGCTGTAATTGTTGCTGCTCCTGCATCTTGTTTAGGATGCTGGCCAGGCAGCCAACAGCTCTGCCTGGCCCGATTCCATAGCGCAAACAACAGACTGCCAATGCGCAGCTGGCTGGCTTTCATAAAAATGGTCAGTGCCACAACCAATGCGCTGCTGGCGGCCGACCAAGACCAGGCGCCACCATTTGCCGTACCTGCTGCCGCACCTTCCACCTGCCCTGCTGACAGGTTGCTAGCGGCTGTCACATCTACCACGGCCGATGAAGGCGGCTGCCGCTGCGACACGGCCCGCACAGCACAGGCACCGCTGCTGATTGCAAACTCGCTGCGCCCAAAGGCGCTCCATGCAGCTACACGGTACATGTAGCTGCCCTTGGCAGGTGGAAAATCTAGCCACGAGCCATCTTCATCATCAGGCTCACCGATCGACTCCCACCGCTCCTCACCGCCGCCGGTAGCGCTGCAGCTCACACTCCCGGTTCCGCCTACCAGGCCAGCAACCCCAGCTGCCACCACAGTGGCTGCCCTAGCTTCCCGGGCAATCTGCTGCCGCTGCAGCACGAACTTGTGGAAAGGCGGATGCCCTAGCGTTGCAGGAGGCTGCCAAGTCAGCAGCACAGTGCTCTTGTTGGCCGCCACACACTCGAGCTCCAGCGGAGGGCTGGGCACCTCTCCAAGCCCTAGAATCAGGCGCTTCAAGCCCCGAAGGATCTGCAGGCGCCGGCCAGCAGCAGGCGATACAGTCAAGCCGAGAGGGCAGGGCTGTTGGTGTAGCAGTGAAGGGCTGCCATCCTGACGTCGATCTTTTGGGAGCCTCCCCTTGCGCTCATCAACCTAACAATCCCATCTGCTGCACACATGGCCATCCACTCGAGGGTTAGACTTCCAACCGATGCACCCACCTGCAGCTGGTGGAGCTTGCTGGTCACTCCTAGGTCCTCCTGTAGGCTGGTGCCGCCATCACTGACCAGGAAAGGGAAGTCGAGCGCGGTGATGGCTGCTTGTCGGAAGGCTGCAGCGTACTGTGGCAGGTTGAGGCCGTGGGACACCCAGTCCTCCACCCGGTGGTCCTGTGAGAGGGCAGCTGGGCGAGCCAGCAACTTGATGTTGGGAACAGGTAGGCAGTGATGGAAACAACTAGGCCTATGAGCGCGGTTCGAATGGCGCATTTGTGGTGAGGAGCAACATGCGGCTGTTCTGTTATAGTCACACCTAGCAGCACAACACAACATGCTAAAAGAGGCAGACACACTGAGCAGAAGAGCTATCAGGCGGAGTGGAGGACCGCAGCAGTTGTATTACATGCGCATCACAAAAGCGGGGTGGCGCTGAGATTCAATCAGCGCATCAGACCTGCAGGAGTGCCTTTAAATGTGCTGCCAGTTCAGCTTGGCTGACTGTGGCGCCAGCGTCAGGCCCGTCCAACGCTTCCCTTGATGCCTGCAGTGAAAACAAGCAGCACAGAAGTCATGCAAGGCACCGGAGGAGGAGGCACACAGGCGGGGGCGGTGCCGGCCAAGCGCCAGTCTGGCCCCAGCTTCAGCTACCCACCTTGGTTGCCGCCCCGACAGTCCACCCTTCTTGTTGCAGGTCTAAACTGGCCGCCACGAACTGTTCCGTCTCTTCGCTGTCCAGTTGTCCGTCCTGGTTGCGGTCTAAGTCAGCAAACAGTCGCTGCAGGCTGGCTTGCTGCTCCACATCGGTGTGGCTCGGCGTTGCTTGGACAAGCACAAGCACAGAGGCGCAGAGGAGGACGAACAGTCCTGCTTTGCGTCTCGAGGCTGCGTTCATTAGCTCATGAATCAATACGCTTCATAGACCCTCAAAGTGGACCAAGTGGACTGCAAGGACTGCGAGCACCGCGTCACCACATGCTGGCTCCAGCTCAGAAATGCAAACAGGTCTTTTGGATCCTGTGTAACCAGCGTTTGCACCTCTCTGCATATCTTCGATTGCATGCAAGTTGATCAGCACTGTTTGCAGCTTTGCCGGAATGGATGTCGCTGTGATTGACGTCGGCAGCCGCTTTATCCGCGCAGGAAAAGCAGATCCGTTTCCAAATGAGATAGAGCCTTACGTGGTGCGCGCGTCTCCCCTTGCAGACCCCACATTTGATTAATCCTGCAGCAGTCCTGCGGCCACCTCTCTGTTCTGGCTTGTCTCCTCGCAGGTAACTCCAGCTGAGGCAGTTGTGCGCGATCCGAACGGCCCGCCCGCCACCCCTGCCGCAACCGAGGGGTGTACCACTGATGGCGGCGCAGCAGCAGCTGCAAGGCAGGTTGTAAGCCCCCTGGAAAAAGGCACCATCAAAGACTGGGATGTGCTGGAGGCATGCTTGGATCATGTCATTTACGATCGGGTGGGTGCAGGACGGAATCCTGGCGCTGATTGCCCTGCAGCTTATGGAAAAGTGCCGCCATGGCGCTGCCGGTTTGGGCTAGCTGTTGTTGCCACAACGCTGTCCTAACCCAACTTGCTATGGCTGGTTAGCAGTACATTACCGCTCCTGCATATCACAAAGGATTCCTAAGCGCACGTGCGCTAAACCAGCACTCAGCATCCCTTTGTTTCTGCGGCTCCTGCAGATCGGCTGGCAGCGAGGCGCCGAGGGCGGTGCACTGCTGGCAGAGCCTAACTTCCTCAGCCGCGACGAGCGGGAGCAACTGTGTCAGCTAATGTTTGAGGTGTTCAACCTGGCGGGATACTACGCGGCAGATCAGGCGGTGTTGTCGCTTTATGCGATAGGCAGGCTCAGCGGCACGGTCGTAGACGTCGGATATGGAAAGATTGGTGGGTGTGGCCAAGTTGGCAGGCCAGCACGCCACTGCTTCAGCCACTCACTGATGCAGCCATGAGCCATGTAGCAGCGCATATGTAGCAATTGAGAGCCAAGGGTCCAACCCTGCTATGTGCGGCCTGAAATGCACAAGCGAAACAGTAGTGGGCAGCTGGAGGTGTTTTTGACTGCCCCTGGCCCACATGCCTTATGGGAGGCATATGAACGCCTGTGTAAGCCAGTTGCTGATGCTCCATCCTGCTATCCGTCCCGCTACTTGCATAGCCGAGCAGTTCACACCCTTTCTTTGATGCTGATGACCTTCTATCGTCTTAATTGAGATACTACAGTGCTCTAACTGGCTGTATGTCTGCTGTATTGCCTGCTTATTTCTGCAGATGTCATTCCAGTCATGGAGGGGCTGGCTCAGCTATCAACCGCGCAGCGCCTGCCCTATGGTTGCCAGCAGCTGACGCAGCATCTGGCTTCCCAATTGGCAGCTCGCGGCATCGACCTCAGCAGAATCAGCGGCAGCAGCAGCAATAGAAGCAGCCCAGCCGGCAGCAGCAATGGCGTGCTGGGTGGATCAGGGGGTTTAGAGCAGCTGGCCTGCAGCATAGTGCGGGTGGCTGGCAGCGCCGGGGAGGCGGCGGCAGCAGCTGTGGAGCCTTCCAGCCACACGCTACCGGACGGACAGACGATAACAATAGAACGCGAGGGGCTAGAGCTGGGAGAAGCGCTGATGGATGGCTCGCGGCTGGGGCTAGATGTGGAAAGCCTACCGCAAGCTATTTTCACAGCAGCCACTGCGCAGGGGGACAAGGATACGCGGAAGGTGGGCCCGGTTCCAAGCACGGCTTGCTGCGTTTGGCTGGGGTGCTGCAGTGCAGCAGTGCTGGGTAGTACCATGATATGGTGCAAGCTGCCACTGACTGTCATGGTGCTCCCAGTCAAGCCAGGCCTATCAATAAATAGCACCCTCCTGCCTGGCACATGCTGCCTTTGCCACACGTTCGCAGGCTTGGCTGGAGGGCATGCTGCTGTGCGGCGGCGGCAGCAGCGCCCCTGGTCTGGGCGGTCGGCTGCTGCGGGAGGTTCGGAGCCTGGCGCCTCAGCAGGTGTCCCCCATGCTGTGTAGTGTGCCAGAGTATATGCCGGAAGGCACGCTGCGCCACGCTGCCTGGATGGGAGGATCAGTGCTAGCGCGCGTGTCCTTCTCACAAGCTGGAGGCTTTATCACAAAGGCAGATTATGAAGAGGCAGGGCCAGCGGCTGTGCTGAAGAAGTGTGTATGATTCTGTTATATTCGCAGCTGAGAAAACGCTGAAGCAGTGACACGCCGCCTCAGCAAACGCAAGCGGGCACAAGTTAGCTGAGTAGCAAGATGACTGGTGGCGTTGCCTTGTAACAAAATAACCTGCCCTGCACTTCCTGCATCATAATTCACGTGCTGCTGACATGATATTGAACAGCACTGACCACCGAAGTAAGGACCTCTCAATGCTTGAGTATACAGTAAGCAGCACTTTGAACCGTAGCTGTGATGTCAGGTGAAGTAGTCTTGCATATGGCTTGTGGATCAGCTCTGTACACCTTTGGCTGGCAGGTG
>JAAMXP010003694.1:0-13003 GCA_019693395.1 Ettlia oleoabundans | reverse complement strand
GGGTTGCTTTTGTGAAACACAATCGCCAATGGCAATCGCAGTGCTGTGGCCAAACTCATGCATCCCAGTAAACCTCCGCTCTTTACAACCAGCAGCAGCGCCGCCCGACCCTCCAGCCGCGCATGTCATACTCACACTCGAAACGTAACCACTGCCGCGAGTATCTGCTGCAACGAGTCTTGCGCCTGGAACTGGTGTGGCACCACCGGCTGGGCCTCTACAAAGCGCCAGAGCTCACTGGGGCCAGCACCCAACTGGCGCAGCTTGCGGCATACCAACGACAGCTGCAACTTCTCTTGGAAAGGCAGCTGTGAGCAGATGCGGTACAGTAAGTCTTCTGAGAGGTCCAGGAGACGGAGATGGGCACTGGGGGGCGCCATAGCAACAAGCTGGTTGGCTAAAAGCCGGCGGTGGGTGGCAGGTGGCGGGTGCCGCCACTGGCGTCTTGGCCAGGCAGAAGAACGATGCCTTCTTGGAGTAATAGATGCCGATCAGATGCAGCGTGAACAGGATGCACAGGATGCACAGCGGTGGCACAGAACACAAAGTTCCGGGGAGGTCTTTGGGAGCTGGAGGGATGCCTGCCGGGAACTTCACAGATGTTAACAGGTTACACAGGGAGGGCTGATGAATTTGACACCTCTTCTCTCTTCGCGCCCTCCACGTAGATTTGTCGTGTCATATGTCAGAT
Organism: Ettlia oleoabundans; assembly: GCA_019693395.1. NCBI lineage: Eukaryota > Viridiplantae > Chlorophyta > Chlorophyceae > Chlamydomonadales > Ettlia > Ettlia oleoabundans. Next base: position 12,312 of record JAAMXP010003694.1, on the reverse strand, counting down.
TTCAAGAGCACGATCTGCACGGATCTGCGGTAAAGTTATCAAGCAGGAATCCCCGCACATGTGGACCGAGGGCGCTGCTGTGGTTGTATGCAGACACAGACTTGGGGCCTGCTCCGCATACATAACGGTACTACATGCAGCGACCGAAACACGCAGTGTTAATGCGAGGAGGTTCTCCCCAATCTACAATGAAACCATCATAGCCTGAGTGTGCCTCGTTCTAGAGCCCCGTTCCACGGTTGTTGCCACATTGACCTCCGCCAACTTGGGTGCAACTTGGAGGTTCCTGAGAGTTACAAGCAAAAGGGCATTGCAGGCATCGAAAAATGCAACGGCCAGCAAGTTATGCAACTACATGCCAGGATGGGCACGTAAGAGATGAGCCGCATTAGCATTTTAGGCAATGCGCTTGGGTCGGAGCAAAGTCGTGCAACGCTGGATGGCATAACAACAAGGCACGTAGCTTGGCATGTTGGTCAGCGGTACATAAGCAGTAGAAATCACTGGCAATGAAAGGGTGTCCTGAGGGTCAGTTTGGGAAACCTGGGCAGGAAGGGGATGGAAGGAGGGACGGAGCGGCAGAGGTGGTGTAGCTGGTGAATGCAGGCTTGGAAAGAAAGCCGGGACACGCAGTTCTGGAGTGACGAACGCTGCTACCAAAGCCACCCTTATGACCAAGCTGAGTGCCACGTGGGTAGAACTTGAGCTTGAAAAGAATGCATGCTGCTGGATGGGTTGGGTAGGTTTTAAACCTAGCTGTCACTGCTGCTGTATAGCTGCTGATGGACGCCAAGGAGAGATACTCTGCTAACAAGCATGTCAATTGCAGCAACATCACTGCTAAAGCTTAGCGCTGGCGCGGTCGGCATCAGGCCGCGCCGCCGCTTGCCTCTCCACCAAGCTCTGGACATGCTGCTGCAGGGCCGCAAGGGAAGCCTCCAAGCGCTGCCGCTCCTGACGCTCGTGGACAGCCACACCAGCCAGCTGCTCAGCCTGAGCCTGCTGCTCCTTCTGCAGAGTTGGTAAAGAATGGAGGGGCTGGCTATGCGTGTATGTATGTTAATGCATGAAGTAAAGGTCCCAACGCACAAGCCATGGGCAGGTAGGTCCGGACCAACAATAGCTGCTGAGGCTGCTTCCAGCCGGGATAGGAAAAGAAGGTGGCAGACAACACGGGCCTGTCTACACATGAAGCAACGATCTCAGGCATCCGTCCTATCGCACCAAAGTACAAGTAAGTACATGTACAAAGTGCAGAGCAAAAATTGGCGGCGGGTCAAGGTTAGCAGTGGGCATGGCCAGCCATTACAAGGTTTCGAACTAAAGCCCACCTGGTTGTTCCACAGGCGGTTGAGCTGCTGGCGCAAAGAGGCGTTCTCCTGCGCCAGGTGTTGCACCTCATCCACAGATGCCTTGCAGGTCTGCAGGCAGGAACAGGCAGGCGGGCAGGCAAGGAGGCAAGAACGGGGGCAGTGCGGGAATCAGCACTGAGCACCTCCAGACAGGCAAGAATACCAGCAGCACAGGAGTGCACAGGATCCGTACCGAGCAACAAATTGCAGCAGTGTACGCAGCAGAGAAGGGACGCGCAACCTTTCGAAAGGCAGGGGCAGAAGCAAAGATAGAGGACATATACAGCTATAAGGCGCATCACCAGCATGATGAACACCACCCAGCGGCAGCAGGCTCACCTGGCTTAGCTCTCCCAGCTGCTGTGCATGCTGCTCCTTCGCTTCCTGTAAGGCCTGCATCTGCTCGTGTAGTGCAGATCCCGCCGCTGGGTGCGGCCGCAACTGGCCCTGGGCATTCGCGGCAAAGGCCGGCTGCTGCCCCTCGCCCGCCGCCTCAGAAGGCTCAAGTTTAGGAGCTGCAACAGCCTGGCCACCTTGCTGCTGCTCCTGTGGCCCCTGCTGCTGCTGCTGGTTGGCTGCAGATTGCGCCATGAGGTATTCCAGAAGCTCGCCCTGTTGCCTCAGGGAGCCAGAACTTTCCGACACTGCCGCCTGCATCACAGCCACCAGCTCCCGCCACTGCTGCTGCATCTGCTTGATGCAGCCGCGCACTTTCTGCAGCACAAAGTGCGACGGCAGGCAGGCAGGCAGGCAGCAAGGGCGCTAGTGGTGGGGTCATATGGACGGCCCAACTGCACATGAACATACAATCGGGTGCACAGACTGGGCAGCACAGGCTACGTCTGGTTTTTTGTGTTGTCACAAACACAGCTCGGTTCAATCTACCGGCCCAGTCAGTTCAATGTAAGGGCACTGTAGCTTGTCTTGGACGACCCATACGGGCGAGGTTGTCGAGCAATGCGACAGCGGCGACTCACCAGTGCCCACTGCTGCATGAGCGCCATCTGCCGTTGCTGGCTGGCCCCAACAGCGCCATGCACCGCCACCTGGTGCTGCACCTGGCGCAGCATGTGGATGACGACGCCCACTGCAGGCAGACAGGCAGGCAGGCTGGCAGGGGTTGTGTGAGTGGCTAGCCTAACCAGCCAGGCAGGCAGACAGATGCAACCACATCCGCCAACACAGGGAAACGCATGGAAAAGATTGTTAGCCGTGCAATGAATACAAGCGTCAACATCAGTGATGACAGATGCAAACCATAGTCGCGGTTGGCACACCTGAGTGCTCAAAAACGGCCTGACGATGACGATGCTGGTCACTAGGGACAGGTGGTAGCGCGGCTGGGCCAGGGGAGGGCGAGGTTGCTGCCGCTCTTGGCCCCGGCCCTGCCCCTGCCGCTGTTCCTGGCAGTCCAGCTGCAGAACCGGGTTGCTGCCGTGTGTGCCCATTCCCCACCCCAGTGTTGTTGGATACTGGCCCGCCATGCATCTGCCCAGGAGAGGCCTTGCCCGGCTGGCTGTTCTCGGGTGTATGGGGCGAGAAAGGCGAGTGCGCTGAGGAGCCAGGCATCAACTGCAGCAGACTGAGCAGCTGTTGCTGCAGTGCGTCTGATCCTGGTGTGCCGGCTAGAGCAGCAGCTAATGCATCAGCAGCCGCAGCGTTGCCATCAGCAGAAGGCTGAGCAGATGGTGGGGGCATGCCAAGATTCCTTGAACCGAAAATCGAGTTCCCTAAGAGGTCCGCTGCGGGACATGCTGCTGCTGCGCTGCCACCAGCTGTGGCCAGAGAGCGTGGAGAGGCGGGTGGTGATAGCGGCCGCTGGGCAGCTGCGGATGCCACGGCCGCTGCCAGCAAGGCTGACTGCCAGTCTAGAGGTGATGGCTGCTGCGGCAGCGCCGAAAGCTGCTGCTGTTGCTGCTGCAGTGATTGTTGTGGATGTTGCTGCCGCTGCCGCTGCTGCGACTGCTGCTGCTGCTGCTGCTGCTGGGGACGGGAACCTGCCTGCTGCTGTACCTGCTGCGGCGGGTAGGCCTGCTGGAACAGCTGCAGCATCGACTCCATTATTGGGCCTTGATCGCTTGTTTTTGCGCGCTTTGCGGCGGGCTGGGTGTTTTCCTGGTGGCCCGTAGAAGGCAGCGGGGGAAGCTCCTGCCGTTGTCGTCGCAGTTGCTGTTCAGGTGAGGGGCTGGGGTGCCGGGAGCGTTGCTGCCTGTTGCCACCCGGCCGGCTGCCTGCGGCAACTGAGCCTGCATCCAGGCTGCCTGGCTGTTGAGGCAACTGCAGCAGGGCTGCCGCCGCATCCAACGAAGCAGCTCGGAAAGGTGCCTCGGGCAACAATCTGCCGTCCCCGATGCCGGCTGCCGGTGCAGCACCCAGCCGGGGCAACGCGGGAAGACCCGCCGCTGCCGCTGGGCCGGCTCCTGACGCTGTGCCTGCCAGGTGTTGCAGGGCTTGAGACAGCAGGCGCTGAGGGAAAGGAGGGGGCTCCAGGTGGGAAGCAGACCCCGCCGCCGAGGCGGGGGGCGAGAAGCTTTTTGCGCCGGTTGTAGCAGCAGCCAGGATGGGAAGGAATGGCTGATCGCCTGCTGCTATGGTTGGGTGCGGCGGCTCCCCTCCAGCTGCTGGGACCTGCAGGATTGCAGGGTGAGCGGGGCATGAATCATCACTCGCTCTGTCCAACCCTCAGCCGCGGTACTGCGGGACAACACGGCACCGCGCGACGCCAATGCCTGGCAGCACGGCCGCGCGGCGACCGCCTGGGCCCTGCCAAGCGAGCCCGGGATGCGCCCACTGTTCAGGCGGTTGAGTGCACCCACACGGTAGCTGCCCACACCTCCGCTGGTGCTAGGTCAGGAAACGTGAAGCTGGGGGCGCGCTCAGGCGCAGATGACATGCTCATAGTTCGTGCCGGATGAATGGTTTCAGTGGAGAGGCTTTCAGGTAGACTGACAGTACTGGTGGGCAGAACGTAAAGTAAGTGTCCGACCTCACTTATTGCCCGGCGCCCAATTGTTGTGCCGCGTACATGGGGACATTGGCCTTCCTGAGCGGTTCCCGGTGAGTGAGAAGTTAGCTGACCTGGCGCTACGCTGACCTGGTGGGGTTGGGATGGGTTGGGTGCTTGCATAATGAAGTCTGAACATGCAGGAGGACTGGCCAGTAAGCCGCATTCCAGTTGCAACCAACGGGTTGATGTGCAAGCATGCAACATTGCTGCCTTGCTGGTTATCAAGCAAGCCTGGCGCTGCTACTACCTCCAGCGCCGCACGCTCTTGGACTGTTCTGCCTGCTAAATAGCCAGACTACGCTCGCATGTCGCATTTGCAAGTTTTTTGTTGTGTTTGTTTGTGTTGTTTGAACGAGGCACCCAGCTGCTCTCACAGGGGCTTGAGCGGACATGGCCTGGCAACAGTGAATGGCTGCGGAAGGGGGCGATAGCTCGGACCGACGGAAAAAGGAGAGCCCCGGCATTGTTCACCCGGTCCGCTGCCAGTAGCAGAGGTAATGGCCGTGGAGAATCTGCCCAACTGCAGCTACTGCGTGAGCTACCATCTCTCAAGTCTGGTTAACAGAACAAGTGACTACCTGCAGCAGTATGCAACCAACAAGCTGGCGATCAAAGCACGGGGTGAAGGCGACGACGGCGGCTCAACGGCGGCTCAACGGCAAAGGAAGTGGTGTCGTGATATATAACATTCCGGCGAGTAGACGCGGAGCAAGCAGCCGATTGAGGTGTTGGGCCGATCCTACAAGCTGTCGCCCATTCCAAGGCGGCCGGTCGCCCGGCACATTCGGGAGCGCACCCACAAGTTCGCAACCACCCCAAGCAACAAATCGAGATGACACTGTTCCTTACTCACATTTACAACCGTTTGAAGATACTCACATTTACAACCGTTTGAAGACACAAACTACTGGTGAAGTGGTGGGATGGGAAGGCTCATGCCACGTGTGTCCAAGCGGGCATTTTCCTCGAGGGAGAGCTCTGGGGCTGGCCAGGGCAAAGTGATCGCACCAAATTACCCTCAAGACACTACAATTTCTTGCCGGCCTTGTGGAGGGCGGAAAGAGTCGTCATCTGCGTTGCAGACCCCCTCGCGGGTCCAGCGGCGCCGGCAGACTATGTTTGTGCTTTAGGTCGCTACAAACAAGGACGTGAGGCGCTTGAGCAGCGTCCAAGGCGCAGCATTCCATCGGGGCTGCCAACCCCATCGGGCACAGATCACCAACCACCCGAAACTGGCCAACTTGGAGACAATGGTGCGGCGGGGCGCGCGTGATTGCGTTTGACAGTTGTTGAAGTGCCGCATGGGAGCCCTTCAATGGAGGCCGCTTCACTGTTGCAGGATTGCGTCGCTGCTGCGGCCCCGCCACTTGTCGCTCCCAATCCACCTGCTGCTGTGCAGCCTGGCGATCAACGATGGGATATAACTGAGCAACTCATGCGTGCTCCACCAAAGTGGAGCGTGGGGTTTCAGCATGTGCAAGTGCTTGGTTTTCTTATGCTAATGCTTACTCTGGGCAGTGTGGCCGACGGGGCGGTGGATACAGGTGGGGATGAGCAGCACTTGAGGCAGGCAGCAATGTGGAGCCTGTGAGTGGTGGTTTTGACTTGTCGAGATGCAGCAAGGCAGCAGGCAGCAGTGAGCCAGAGGCCGTGCATTTCTCCCAATGTTTGTGCTATTCAACCCTCCACTTTTTTTACACGCAACCAGACGCAGCAAGCTGGACGGTCACTTACTCCGACTTGAAGCCGTCGATAGACCACCGCCACAACCACACCTTTTACTACCAGGCGAGCAATGCAATGCTGCTGATGCCAGCCCTGTTCTGTTTTGTTTTGCAGCTACCATGCACCGCATATTAGAAGTCTTGCGACCTCTGCTTGGTGTGCAGATCCCAGCGACACCACGCGGGGCTGTGATGCTTACCCACGGCTGTGTCCACTCTGGTTACAACTACTTTCCGAGGAGTCAGGCGTGTCCAGAGTGCCGGGGGCTGCCAGAGGAGATGTCCCACACCCTGCAGGCCTTGAACCGGGGATATGCAGGTGAGGGGTGGGGCCCTATGTCCCAAAATATTTATTAGACGAGCACTGCAGCCCTGGGCACGGGCTGCCCCGATCTGAGGGCAGCGGAACAAGTCAGGAAGGGGTGTGGGGGCCAGGAAGGCGTTATGTCAGCCTGCTGCCGACTGGGAATCTGCATTGAACGCCCCTGCTTCGCTAGCCGTGGCTGTAACCTGACAAGAGTGCTTGCTGTGCTGGTCTGCTGCCTGGCTGTGCTGCAGTGATAGCCATTTCCTCTGCCGACCGAGACACTGGCTGCTGGAGCTGGTCACTGGACAGCCAGGGTGTCACGCTACTGATGATAGAGTGGCTGGCAGAGAATAGGTGCGGGAGGTACAGAGGCAGGGGCTTGGCATAAGGTCAGGGTAGCAAGCTTGGTAGCTACATCGGCCTCTTGAACAGATTGTAGGCAAAACAGATGGCTTGCAGCCAATACCTGCTCCAGCAAGAGGAACCAAAAGGGGGCGTGCACTGGCCCTAGCTTATCGAGTGCTGCGCTGCGAAGCGGTCAAGCACATAGCACAGCTCCTTGCTATTGTTGTTTGGCTGCCTCTTGCAGGCTGAAAGGGTTGCCGCTGTATGGAATGGGTATATCTTCTGGAGCCTCCTTCATCCTTAAGATCCCCCGCTTCCTGAACGTCAGTGCTGCAATGTAGCATTTGTGGGGGCGAACTCTGCATGTTTCATGCGCCTGTGATGCAGTTGTTGGGGTGCATCTAGCCAGCTGTTGTGCTTCAATATTTTTTCCTTTAATATGCACCCGTGTATGTGTATGCATCCTAAGCTCCCGTTGTCCTGTCTCATATGCTACCAACAGTTCAGCGGTGTGGTGTCTGAGGCTCTTGGGGTGGACCCTGAAGATTGGGGCTATGAAAAAGTCAAGCCGGGTGAGCCGCTGCTTAGGTGCTTGCACAGCTTTGAATAGACAAAGGCAGGGTATTGAAGCAAATGAACTGCCAGTGCATATATATCTGCATGCGCTTCTGCGTAGTAGCTTATTAACAGCACACAACCACCGAAAATGCACCTGCATGCTGACCCTGCTTGCAGTCTACCCGCCGACCCTGTACGTCGCCATGCCTCGGGATGAGAGTACCTGGCCCAAAATCCTGGCGGGCCGCAAGGCGCTGGCCCAGCTGGGGCGCCCTGTGGAGATAATCAAGGTGCTTCAGGCAGTACAGTGGCAGCACAGCCCGGCTGGCACACACTTGCTCCCAACACTCTGACTGCAAGACAGTGAGGAGTCACAGAAGCAGGCTTGTTACTACCGCTGCGAGCTGTAGATGAGCGTTGTGGCGGGAACACCCGACAGTAGTTCAGTGTGTATCTGTGGAGCTGCCCTCGATCACATGTTGTTTGTACTGCCTTGCCACTGCAGGCGTACCCTAGGGTCGTGTACCCCTCCTACTTCTACGACCGAGACCCCTACCAAATTACAAAGGGTGAGGCCAGGCAGAAGGTTTGCACACACCTTGCCTCGTGGTTTTCCAGTGTGGTAACAGCCGCCAACAAGACAAAGTAACCTGGTCACTGTCTTTTTTTACTGCTTCTATGTGGACTTGATGCAGCGCTGAGCATCAAAATAACTGCCGGACTGAAAAGGATTGGCATGGTGGGGGATGATGGCGCAGTGCTGCATGACCCCAGGTACGTGCACAAGCTTGCTTGCTAGGTTTCTTTCTTTCTTAATTTGAAATTTCCATCCAACTTGTTGAGCCATGTAGTTGCGATGGAATGAAACCTTTTGAAATCGCAGTGCATGCTGAGCCACATAAAGCGACTTCCCAACAGCAGCAGATATAGGCCATACAGTCACAAAAAGCACCTTCAGCTGCCCGTCTGGCCGGTCCTAGTGGTTGGCATCACCCTGGTATGCACGCATGCCCGCCTTGCTTGCACCGCGTGTACCGCCGCAGGTACACCACCAAGCCCTGGCTTAAGCAGCTCAAGCAAGCGGTGCCGGAGCTGAAGGGGCCTCTCACCACCTTCAGGGATCAATACGTGCCTGAGTGGAATGACACAGTGGCAACAGACACCAAGGTTGCAGCGGTAAGCGGTTCCACATCCTCATCTACGTTGCATCATGAGCTGCGCTGCAAGCATAGCTGCTGCTGCTGCTGCTAGTTTGCGTCTCGTGTTCAGCCTCAACTGCTGCATTCAAAGCAGGTGTGCATCGCTGTCTCAAGGTACTTTTGCGTTGCTTCTTTTTCAACAGATTGATTGCCTGGGGGAGCCTCAGCTATATAAGTTGCTATTGAATCGTGTGATCTCCTACTACTGTACTGACCCGTGCGGGCGGGACAGCAAGGTGTTTGTACTGCCCCTTGTCCTGAGCTGTAGTGCCCCTTGTCCGCAGGTCTGGTCCCTCATGAACTTGGCATTCGCGTACCACGAAATCATATCAGACTATGCCACCGTGGCAATGGCCTGGTTTGAGACTGGGTGAGGCGGGCAGCGTGTGAGGTTCTTTCTGCAATCGCTGCCGCCGGCCCGCTTGCATATTTATGTGCAGGTTGATTGTTGATTAGCGGACCGGCTGGCAACTCTGGTGCATGCTGCCTGAAACATGTACAACAGCCCTTACTGGTGTGTTAGTTCCACCATGCATTGACCCTCCCAGCTTCTCGTGCTATGCCATGCCTGCCTGCCTGACTCTGTACACCGTTGTGCTCTGCAGGGGCAAGGCAGACATAGCGCCACTGCTGGAACGATACACGTACGGCCTGCCGCCACCAGCGTACCGCCAGAATGTTGTGGCGGTTACGGAGGATCCTCTCCTCCCTCTTTTGGAGGATCCCCTTGTTTCCTTGATGGCCAATCAGACGCAGCACATCAGCCAAGATGCTGCTGATGTTGGTATCACACAGATGGAGATGTTAGCAAGCAGCCCTGTGGGCGCCCCTGAGCAGCAGGAAGAACAGCAGGAGGCAGTGGCTGACTTTGGTGCCAGTCTGTCTCAGGGGGATTCTGTGGCAGCTAGCCCCCTTGGATCCCTGGAAAGGCGGCAGGCTATGGAGGTTTACGAATTGGCCGGCGGCGAGGCCCTGTCAGCCCAACAGCAGCAACCATCCCCTCAAGGTCAGCAGCAAAAGCAGGAACAAGAGCAACGCCAGTGGCAGCAGTGGCAGCAGAGGCCAGGTGGTTGGCAGGAGCAGCCCAGCAGGACGGCAGCTGCAGCTCATATGGATGGAGCGGAGGGGGATGAGGAGCTACTTCAGCTGTCCGAAGAAGTTGAGCAGGCACTAACGCTGGATCCGTCCAAAGAGCTGCCCATGTCCATCCCGCTGCCAGCCCGCCTCCTTCCCCCAACCACCGCCCCTCCCCACTCTCGCAAGCAAGCCCCACGCATGCTGCCAGTGCACGCATCGCAGTACAGCAGCAGTAAGAAGAGATCCTACACCCTTGTCGTAGGTGCGTGTGCAGTGACACTGACTGGACTGCAAAGCAGCCACATTGACAATGTTAATGCTTTCCCTTGCTCCCTTACCATTCACACAGCATGTTTGGGAGATTTTTGTGCAGCATGTTTACATTTGCCGCCCAGAAAGCTTGTGGTTTGTGTTGCTGCAGGTGGTGCACTAGGTGGCGCCTTCCTCACAGCTTCCATAGCCTGCCTGGCCTGGCTGATCATGCGTTGCCGCCGCTCTATAGTGGCGGGCGTGGGTCTAGGCACTGCCACCATGCAAGCGGTGCACCACCCGCCGCCACCACACTACCATGCAGCAGGCAAGCGGGGTGCCAGCAGCAAGCAGCGAACAGATTCAAACAGCAGAGCCTTGCGACAACATAACCAGCTCTTGGGGTGCTGTGCATAGGAGTTGCCGTCCCACACACCCACCACCACAAACATGTAACAAAGTCGTCGTGTTGTCCTGTTGCAGGCAGCAGCGCACGCCTGTCCATCATCCCGGGGGTCAAGGAGCGGTTTGAGTACGAGGTGGTTGAGCAAACAGGCAAGTGGCGCAAAGGCACAGACCAGCTCAAAACCCTGCCTGCCCGCAGAACGTTCGGCGGCAGCATGGCAGCCTTGCCAATGGCAGAAAGCATGGCATGTTGAGCAGTTGCATGTCTGCAGGCTGCCTGTGTCCCCTGCCTTTTGCATGCAAAGATGCCCCCTGCCGGCAGTTGCTGCGTGCAGTTCCAGCAAATCTTGCCATCCCACCAAGCATACCTGCACTCCACAATGCCTTTGCAGGCAGTCCTTTCAGTGCTAGGCGCCGCATTAGGACGGCCTTTAACGAGAGCCCAACTAAGATGGGGAGCCCACACAAGAATGGTGGAGTTTGACGCAATGACACCTTTACCCACAGACGACCCTTCTATTATACGTGACTTGGTTTATTCGTGCCTATCCTTGTTGCTAGCTTGCCGACATGCAATTCTGCTGTATTTATCGCACATCCCGCCGAGGTGCCCCTATTCCGGCCCGTCTTACACTTCATTACGTGCCATTCTGCTAACATGCATGCCCCATGCTCTTTTTTCTGCAAAGATTGTTACCAACTGTTGTCCCATTCTACGTGTAATAATTGACATACCCTCCTTACAGGAAACAATTGCATCCAATAAATTGACAGTGAAGTCATGCGTTGAAACAAATGCAGGTTGCATGGCAATTTTAACATAACAGTCTGGTGCTGAACAAAGGTCCTGTCCCACAGGCCGGCAACAATGTTATTTAATGCAATGGAGGCATGGTCAAAGTATGCGTGATGGAGTTGCTTACTGAGTATCCAGGGCTTCTCTGTTATGTGGCTGCATGCCCCCGCTTCTGCGGGCTCCTGCTGCGCGTGACAGGGCTGCCGCTGCTGTTGAACGCGGTCCTGGCGCGCCTGCGTGCGCTGTGCGGGCTACCTGCGGAATCAAAGGAAGGCATGCAAGAAGGTAAGGTACAACTAGGTTGCAGGTACACTCAAGTTTGCTGGTTGCAATATGCACTGTCCGATATCATGCACGGCGGAACCACAAGAGTCACTCAGAGTCAGGACTGGCACACCGCATGCCAACCCAACGGCAATATTGTGTTGGGCGGTTCGAGGGTTGCTGGCTGATAGCCTTGCCTGAGGCCTCAACCACTTCGGTGAGATCAAACCGCTTCTCAACTCCTGGCACAATGGACAGCTTGGCTTCGGCGCCTGGAAGTGAAACATGGCAGCCGGCTTGCTGAAAGTGAGCAGAACAGCATACAGAGGCTTGCAAAGCAAGGGTGCGACATCAAGAGGATGGACTGCGAGATTGACCAACTGCGGGTTGTTGTTTGGGTGGGTATGCCCTGTCTGTCATGTGTGCCACAACCTATTGACAGCAGCACGAAAAAATCCAGCCAAACCCGCAAGCTGTCTATTCCACTAAAAGCTGAGCATCCCACCTGCTGCAGAAGTGGGCCCCGTGTGATGTATACTCCCACTTCCCCTGGCATTAGATCGGCGCCTCCTGACGAAAAAGAAGAGCAGTCCTGCTGCCAATACCCCGCCCACTACGCCCCCGACGACACCGCCTGCAGGTGTGCAGTGCAGCTACAGCGGTTTGCTTGACTGTTGGCCATTCTATCGAGTCACAGTCAATGATGCACCCGCCTTGGAATGGAATGCACTGGGCATTGCAGTAGGAACCGCCAGGCCCACTCATCTGCCAGCCGACTTTGTGACTGAGGAAGCCCATGGTGGTATAACGCAAGAAGCTTACCGATGATGGCTGCAAGGTTGGTGCTGCTGCCTCCAGTGGACTGCTCCATCGGGGCTGGGCCTGGAGAAGCCGCCAGAGATGCAGAAATGCTGTCCCATGTCCTGCAAGAAGCAACAGGTGCAGTAGATGGGCTCAGTGGATCACCGTCAGCCACCACTGGTTGGCTGCTCCATACACTCAATTATCAAATCAAGCAGCCGCAAGTGC